>CABHPR010145238.1:16953-31096 GCA_902168415.1 Peromyscus melanophrys
TAGGGGCACATCTTCTCCCACTCTGAGTTCATCACAATGTACATAAATGTATCTTCAATGTCCTACACATCTTATTAAATGCCTTACAAACAATTTACTTCACTACACAATTAGCAACTGGCTTGGGAATATAGAAAATTATTTTCAAATAAATTATATTTTGAGGTACTATATAGTGTTTATGTCTTTAGCATTTAAATGTTAAGGATGAAGTTAACCCTATATAATAACATGCCATGTTAATTTGGATGACATTTGAGGCAAAGGAACTTGGTATACTGTTCAGATAATGATAACAAAGTAGAGGCAGGTTAGGACAGCAGACTTCAGAGATGCTAAAATACACATGCCAGAAATGTTGAAATCAGAAATAGACAAGTCACTACATTGTTCCTGAGGATAAATGACTCCAATGCTGAAGGAAAAAATAAATGAGTGTTTTAGCCCAGAAATAAGAGAAGAAAAAATTTCAAATACAAGATGAGATCAACTGAGAAATAGTGAGAGTTTAAGAGCTAACTACTGGATTCTTCACAATGGAAGACTTTGATGAGCTAAATAAAAGTATTTGAGGAGGAAGTCTATTGGAAATGAGTTTAAGAGAGAAAATGAGATGGGTTTAATGTTGTAAACATGGAAAACATGCTTTGAAGAATTTTCCTTAAAAAAGAGAACGGAGTTATAGAAATCAGAATTTAAAGGTCCCTAGAATTGATCTGTCTTAATCAATGCTCTATTGCTGTGAAGAGACACCATGTTATGGCAAAGCTTGTAATGGAAAACATTTAATTGGAGCTTGCTTACACTTTCAGAGGTTTAGTCCATTATCCACATGACAGGAAACATGGTGGCACACAGGCAGATTTGGTACAGTAGAAGGAGCTGAGAGTTCTATATCTGAATTGACAGAAGAGAGGGCCACTGGGCCTGGCTTTGACTTTTGAAACCTCAAAACTTGCCTCCACATTTCCTCCAACATAGCCACACCTTCTAATCATTTCAAATAGTGCCACCCCCTAAGCATTCAAATATGAGGTCATTCTTATTCAAACCATCACATGATCTCTATGAGAAAACTATGTTCTAAATCTGATTTTTTCATCTTTAGTTTTGGTTCACTAAAACCTTATAGTCCTTTATATTCACACAAACTCCCAATTTTATCTGAAAGATAAACCTTCAACTGGTCATGTATTCATTTAAATCATTATAAAAGATAACTAAGGCATAATATTAAAACAACTTGATATCATAGGTAAGAATTTAGTTATAGCCTTTTAGGTTATTATTCATTTCACAACATATATTAAGAAGCTTGTAATGGAGTAACATATTATAAATAACATAACAAATAAAACATATTAAAACTTTTAATCTTTCTTCCCATATAAAGATTTTTAAAAACATGCAACTATTAAATTTCAAATTATTTTGTAGTATTTATATTTAAACTCGACTTAAATATTATATATATTTATATATAATATGTAATATATTTATGTATATTTATATATAAATATATTTAAAACATATTAATATATTTATATAATATATAAATATATATTTATATATAAATATATATTATATATAATATATTATATATATAATATATATATATATATATATTTTGGTTTGTTTAGAGTTGGTTTTGGTGTGTGTGTGTGTGTGTGTGTGTGTGTGTGTGTGTGTGTGTGTGTGTGTGTGATTAGGGCTGACCACTTGGGACTGGATAACCTACCAGGGATGCTTTTCTCTAGAAAATATTAAATCTCCCTCTCTCAGCATCCATTGATTACCTGTGGCTCTTTATCCAGGGATAGGGCCTTGTGAAATTTTCCCCATCATGTTGACATGCCAGCTGGTGCTACCATTACTTAGACAATCTTGATTGAGTGCAAGGTTTAACACACACATTGAAACTGATACATGTTTACATAAAATTAACAATTGAATTGAGAAGCAGAACAAATTTATGTACATGCCTTATACTTTATAAACAAAAATATGCATTTTGATGTCAACTAATTCCTAACATCAAGTACCACAGGCTATTCCCCAAATCCTAAGAGTTAAATGGGGCAATTCCTTTTCTTCAGCTCATACCTATCTTCCTCAACCTTAGTAACTGAAAAGTTACGTTCTACTACTTTTTCTCTTTAATTGAAAATAAATACATTTGGGGCATCTTGATGCCAAGTTAATAAATGATAAAGAAAGTGTTTAATATTGGAAACATGGTTATGAAGTGAGGATGGACTGTGCTGACTTTACTCTAACAAACCATGGCATTTAATTCATAATGGCAGAAATTGCAGCTTAAATCCTCACTAAGCAGAATGGAACAAAATCACAAATTGCTAATCATGACTTTCTCCTTATTCCCAAAAAGATTAAGAAAAAATAATTCAAAGAAGCTCACAGCAGGACACACTGGTTTGACATATCTCAAATGCTTTTATTTATCAGTGAAAGGAAAGAAAAAAAGAGGAAAAATTAATCCCAAGTGATCTTTAAGTCGCTATTCTTTTGCAAGTGGTACTTGACTTTTCATGTGTATGCGTGCATGTGTGGGCGTATGGATAATCAATGCTTTTTAAAAGATTCTGTCAAAGAAAGTGTAAGGTTCATGCTGAGGAAACCGCACAACCACCAAGAAACTATTGTTTCGCTCCTGTTTCTATTTGTTCTCATGTACTGACACAGCATGATGTGAATTGCTGAGGCTGCTAGGAGGAAAGAGAACAGCATCTGAAACACAGTCCTTTCTTTGCAAATGTAGCCCTCCTTGTGGGCAGAAAAGACCAGCTCTAAAGTTGAGTTTACTGCCCTGTTACAAGCATAAAAAGCAAGATGCACCAACTGTGTTCCTAATTCAAGGCTCTCCTTCCCATGGTCTCATGGCAATTCTTAGTTACTGCAAATACTCTGAGTTAACTAGAGGAGATCTAGCAAATGGGAAGGGAACTTCTGAAACATTCTGATACATAAACTTCACCAAAATAGTGTTTTTTTTCCATTGTAAAATATAATACATGTGTGAGTGATAAACAGCAGTGCTCAGAAAGAATTTTATTAACAGCTAGCCAGATGATGGTTAAATTGAGGGAAAGAACTTTGCTTATTCTGAATGTTTGAGTTGTTTCCTATCCTTGGCCAGTACCACCTCCTACCAATCTGGAGCAACATTAATGCTTTCATCTCTATTTTCCAATAGCAGAGAGGATGGTGTTTGCTATTTTTACTTATAATTGTATTTCTGTTCATTGTGTGTTTGCTTCTTCCCTAGTAATCATGCTTTCTAGGCTGGGCTTAAGACTCACACTTGGATTTTCTTGTACAGTTTGGGGCATAACATTGATAAGGAATACATACCAATCCACTCTATGATTTTATAAACAATGGTTTTATTCACTTTGTGGTGTATACAGGAATTGCATTTGTTAATCCAATTCTTTCCCACTTCCCTACATTTTAATAAATGAGAAGCCTCCTCGTGGAATTCCCATTGGTTTAACATGAGAAAATAATGAAATAAAGTTGACTCTAGACCTCTGCTGTCAAATATGAAATCATGCAAAGGTATTTAAAAGTTGATTAAAGTAGTGATCTTCAGCTTCTGTTATGTTAGTCATGTATACTTCACAAGATCACATGTATACAAACATGTGACTGAAGGTTCCTATTCTGGAGAAAAATGGCAAATGTGTTTCCATCCTCACAGAAAGCTCTGATAAATAGCATTTGCCTAAAAAGTGATCTGGATTAAAATTAATCACTTAAAAGAAGACAGCACCATCAACTCAAGACACATTGGTGGGCACAATGGCCCATTATAGCTAAACAGTAAAAAGATGCCAGATTTTAACTTCTTTATAACTGCCTTCTCTCTCCATTGTATGTTATTTTCAAAGTTGGATACCAGAGGTGTAGATATGTGGTAGAGCATCCACAAGGTCCTAGGTTTGATCCACAGAACCTCCAAAAGGATTAAAAGGTTCAAGATACCTCTAAAAGTATTTTTAAATTTCCAAATTACTTATTAGATAACTAACTTTTGTCCCCAATAAGTCAACAGAAAAATAAGAATAGATAATTTTTCATGTATGGCTCTTTTGATAAAAATATAAAAACAAGCCTCAAGTACATGTGTTGTGAATAGAAAATATATGACTGATGCATTGTTAGAGGCAATTTAAGAATGGATCCATTCTCTTTCCTTCCTGAGTAAATGCTAAGAAAGAGAAAAACAAAGGATAATGATGACAAAAGAAATATCCAATGGTAATATAACTGCTTATTTTTGGCATTTTATGCAAATTTTATAAAGAAAAATGATTTAATCCTGGTTAAATAATGATAATCTGTTTTCCTTTGGACAGAACAGAGTCTGTTAAGACTTTCTCTGATGTCTTTTTCTCTATCACGAATACTCATGTTTCTATAGTTGTTCATGTTTACCAGTTCCATGATAAGAAAGACAGCTGTATTTTTATTTTTTATATGCACAGGGTGTGTTTGGAGCATAAACCCTGAACTGATTGCTCGAAAAAAATATGTTATGATTAATAAACAAATTCAACAGGGTTTCCAGGAACAAAGTCTATATAAAAAATCAGGAGTGTTTTCATTTTCATATGCCAATAGCATATTATGTGAAAGAAAAATCAGGAACAAAATACATTCATAAAAACATCAATGAAAAACCTAGGAATAATTCAGTAAATAAGGAACACTTATGAAGGTAGTGGGAGAGAACAGATATTTACATACATACACATTGTGGCTCGAATCTTAGAAGGTCTTTTAATAAAAAAAACCTGGAGCTAGATATTGGGGTGAAAGCTGAAAGATCAGAGAAGCAGAGCAAGCCACAGCCAACTTCACCTTGCCAACTCCTCAGCCCATCCTGTTCCCTCAGACAGAAAGCCTCTGAGTCCTCACCCCAAAAGATCTCAGCTGAACTGCTTTAGTTCCTCTCTCCTCACACCTTATATACCTTTCTCCGCCCTGCTGTCACTTCCTGAGATTAAAGGCGAGTGTGCTTCCCAGTACTGCGATTAAAGGTGTGTACCACTACTGCCTGGCTGTTTCAAGTGTGGCCTTGAACTCACAGAGATACAGATGGATCTCTCCCTCCCAAGTGATAGGATTAAGGGTATGTGCCACCACTGTCTGGCCTCTATGTCTAATCTAGTGGCTGGCTCTGTCCTCCAATCCCCAGGCAAGTTTATTAGAGTACACAATATATTACTATACACACTTATACACACACACACACACACACACACACAAGCAGTGGAATGGCATCCTGTGTTCTGTTTCATGGATTAGTAGCATCAATATTATTAAAATGAATATTTTCTGCTAAAAGAAATCAACAACTTTAGGGAAATACTCATAAATATCCATGACATTCTTGACAGTACAAGAAAATATAGTCCTAAAATTTGTACAGAATCATAAAACAAACAAAACAATAATAACCCTCCAAACTCAGATAGTAAAAGGCCACATACAGCAAACTGAACAAAAGCAGGAACAATAACATCTGACGTTGAGATATGGGCCAAAGCTAGCGTTATCAATAAAGCATGGTTTTAGCAGAACAGACACAGGGATCAATGGGAAGGAAGACATCCTAGAAGTCAACCCATGTCCCTCCAGCCATCTGATTATCAACAGAAAAGCTAACGACATCTGCTGAAAAAAAAAAAGCATGATATTTTCAGTAAATACTATTGGAGTACAATGAGTATTTACATGAAGCACAGTGAATGAACCACTATTCCTTACCACTTACAAGATTCAAAATTTTTTAAAACTTTAAACCTAAGATCTCAGACTAAAAAATTACTAGGGAAACATACAGGGGTGGTCCAAGGACATTTTATTAAGTAGGAATATCTTTGAAGAGGACCTCAAACATGCAAGGAAAAAGAGAAAGAGGAGATTATTTCAAACCACAATGTTCTGCCTTTGCAAAGGAAATAATCATTATAATGAAGAGATTAAACTAAACAACAGGAGAAAATATTAGTAGACTATATATCCAGCACACATGAGGGACTCCAAAGTGCCAATGGTGAAAAGAGAAATAACATGATTAAAATTTGGACAACAGATCTAAACAGACATTCGTAAAAGGCAGATACATTGATGGCTGGCAGGCATATGAAAAAAATGTTTAACAAATTCAGGAATATGCAAATTATAACCACAATGAGCTATCACTTCATCCTGTTATAAAAAATTCCAAAGGCAAGGTGTATGGACAAAAATGGAAACAGAAAGAACTTTGTATCCTGGGGCTAATATTATAAATTAGTACAGCCATTGTGGAGAACAACTTGAAGGTCTCTCAAAATATTAAAGATGGAGCTATTTGATGCAGCAATCTGGTTACTGCGTGTGTATCTAAAGGAATTGAAACACATCCATATTCCCAGATTTATTGCACTATTCACAGTTTCCAAGAAATGGAAATAACCTATATATCCCTTCATGATGAATGAGTAAAGAATATGTGACAAAACATGCCCTGGAAAGCTATTTAGCCATGAAAAAGTTGTAAACCTGCCATTAGTAATAATATTATCTGGAATTAATGTCAATTTATGTTAATTAGTGTGAGGTGAAATAAACTAGGCAGATCATCAATGCCATATGATCTGACTCACGTGAGGAAAATCAAACAAGTTGACCTCAGCAGTTGAGAGCAGGACAGTGGCTGGGAATAGTGGTAGGAGGGAGAAAAAAGGCAAATGCACAGACTCTAGGTCCATTTAGGCAGAAGCAAGATGTGCCAGTGTGCAATCAGAGTAGAGTGTCATTATATAACAGTTTCATAGTAGCTCAGAAAGCAAGAAGAAAAGACTTAGATATTTTTCCACACAGAAATGATTAATGTTTGCAGATACGGATACATATGACCTGCTTTGAACATGCCGAAACTAGTTCATGTTTAAATTAGCTCTGTAGCAGGTATAATTTTTTGTAGTTTTATGTATAGTAAGATGTGGTGATTCTGTGTTTCCCAATATATCTAGCACCCTAATAGGTTTATCTGGGGTCAGAGAACAGAACAGCCACTAGACAGAAATAGAGGCCAGAAAATGGTGGCACTCACACCTTTAATCCTATCACTTGGGAGGCAAAGATCCATCTGGATCTCTGTGAGTTCAAGACCACACTGGAAACAGCCAGGCATGGTAACAAGAGCCTTTAATCCCAGGAAGTAATGACAGAAAGCAGAAAAGTATATAAGGCGTGAGGACCAGGAACTAGAGGTTGGTTAAGCTTTTAGGCTTTTGAGCAGCACAGTTCAGCTGAGAGGCATCCAGTCTGAGGAAACAAGATCAGCTGAGGAATTGGCAAGGTGAGGTGGCTGTGGCTTGTTCTGCTTCTCTGATCTTCCAGCATTCACCCCAATACCTGGCTTCAGGTTTGATTTTATTAATAAGAACTTTTAAGATTCATGCTACAGTAAGAAGTTTAAAGTGGATATAAAAAATGTATAAAATATTTTTCAATTCTAAACTAAAAAGGTTTATGTCTAATTAGTTTAATTTTTATCCTATCTTTTTTGTATTGTATTATGTGTCTTAGTTAGGATTTCTATTGCTGTGGAAAGACTCCATGACCATGGCAGCTCTTATAAAGGAAAAAATTTAATTGGCACTGGCTTATAGTTTCAGAGGTTTTGTTCATTATCATGGTGGAACATGGCAGCATGCAAGCCAACAAGGTGCTGGAGAAGGAGCTGAGAGTTCTACATCTTGATCTGCAGGCAGGAGAAGGAGACTATGTGCCATACTGGTTGTAGCTTAAGTTTATAAAACCTCAAATCCCACCTCCACAGTGACACCCTTCTTCCAACAAGGCCACAGCTACTCCAAAAAGGCCATGCCTCCTAATAATGCCACTCCCTATGGACCAAGCATTCAAATACATGAGTCTATGGGGGCCATACCTATTCAAACCACCACAGTGTATTTGCATGAATTCATGTGTATGTGTCTTGAATATTTGCTTGTGGAGGCCAGAGTTAGTGTATTGTATCAGGTATCGTCCTCAGTTACTTCTCCACACTATTCTGATGACAGTGTTTCTCACTGAACCTAGAGCTTACTAAGTGGCTAGACACACTGGCCAGCAAGCTCCAGGGATCCTGCTGTGTCTGTCCAGCCAGTACTGGGATAACCCTGAAGGACCTAGTTTTTTATGTGTGTGCTGAGGGTCTTAACTCAGGTCCTCCATGCTTGCACAGTAAGTGCTTTACTTACTGAGACTACCCCTATCTCTAACCTTTAAAAGTCTTATAAAGGAAAGGCTTTACCACCTGCATTTTATAGATAGTAAAACTAATGGACAGAAGGAATTAAAAAACTGGCACAGAGTCTTAGAGTTAATGTGTAATGTAATTTAGAACTAGAATTAAAGTCTGCCTAATTTAAAATTTAAGATCTCCTCTCTTTTAAAGATAGCCAAGATATAATTCGTGTTTCCATTCAGAAATTAGTGTGTTATTTCAAGTACTTTGTGATCATTAAGATATGATTGTTAGAAAGTAGAGATGTTGAAAAAGTGCTGAAGATAATAGACGATTCCTGTACACTGTTTAGCATTGGTTCTAGTGTTTCACTGAGTACACCAAAAGACTTCTACTGAACCACCAGCAAGGGGGGAGGGCTGACTATCTTCTTAGCAACTGCCTGCAACTATCAGTCTCCTACTCTAATGAAAAGGAGCTTTCCCATAATGCATCTACTTCTGCACTCACAAAAAAATACGTTCAATGTGCACCTTGTGCAAGACAGTATTTGAAGTTATACAGAAATGCTCTTGAAACATTCCTCTCCTCTGTCGTATTTAGACTCTCAGCATAAGTATGACAAGATTTCCAACTAAAGAATAAAACAGCATGAGTAAATCTAAACAAGAATCTACATGGGGAATTGTTCCCTTGATTGGAAGATTAGCTTAGAATATTTGCTTTAACCAAAGGCTTGATCAGGCTTGATCATTCGTCTGGCTACTCTTACATGTTAGAAGAGACCACATAAACAATATCCTCACTAAACTATGTCAATTGAGCTGTGCCTGTTAGATTTGCTTCCCAGAAAAGACAGGAAATTAAACACCAGAGCTCCCACAGCAGCTCTCCAATAAAGCATTGTGTTTGTGAGAGAGTCAGACCACAATTAAGAGCCACTGCTTTCCATTTTCTACACCGCTACCTTCTTATTCCTCATCCTTTCTCATTTTCCCCATTCCTATATGCTTCTGGGGGGACCTAAACAGCAGGGACAAACAGCAAGGAGAACTCCAAGATCGATGCCTGCTATGCAGGCCAT
Organism: Peromyscus melanophrys; assembly: GCA_902168415.1. Lineage (NCBI taxonomy): Eukaryota > Metazoa > Chordata > Mammalia > Rodentia > Cricetidae > Peromyscus > Peromyscus melanophrys. The sequence continues at coordinate 26,307 of CABHPR010145238.1, forward strand.
TTTATTGTTTTTATAGCTCCCATATTTTGTAGGCCCATTGAATTATTAAAGCATGTGCTGTGGTTTGTTGTGTGAAACTATTCCTGGGATGATAAGAACAAAGGTCTACTCAACTCAGAGAACAAACCATGAAAAAAAAATAATGACACAGCTTAAGTCCAGCTTGGTGAGCCAATGAGTTTATTGATGATACTTACAAGATAAGAATGGAAAATTCAAATCTCCATGACTAAAAGTCCATACCAGCAGTGGTGATGACTCGTGAGAGCTGGCACTCTGAAGCTATGTATACAGCTCTAGTTCTTCCCTAGTCTCAATAAGCTTCTCTCCAGGGTAGAATGTTTTGGATTGGAGGAAACTATTGGACAGCAGGTTGAAATGTGAGTGAATCCTTATAGACTCATGAATTTGAACACCCGATACTCAGACTGTGGCACTGTTTGGGGGAAGTTTTGGAACTTTTAGGGGATGAACTCTGGCTGTGGAAAGTGAGTCACTGGGAAAGGTTCTTGAAATTTTTATAGCCTGGCCCCACTTTCTCGTTACCCTCTGATTCTTGACAGTGGATTTAACGTGACCAGCCAGCTGCCTGCTCCTGTTGCCATGACTTCCCCAACAAAACGAAGTGTATCCCCTGAAACTGTAAGGCAGAATGTATCCTCTTTCTTTAAATTGATTCTTATCAGCTCTCAGGAAAAATAACTAATAAAATATATAAATAAATGAAATGGGCCAGTGAGATGGCTCAGAGACTTCATTTGTTGCTAGAAAATCCCCTCTTGTTATATTGGGAGAGCTGTCCTTTCTACCTTTCCATATTCTAGGAAAGGTCAATAAATATCTTTTTATATTGTGTCTAAGTACTACATTCTTAGAGTCAGGAAATTTGCCTATAAATATAACCATGAAAATTCATAAGAACCACATAGCTTGGGGAAATTTTTCAAGGTCTGTTCAGATGTCTGTTAAATCCGTGTGATTCTGTCAGAATATTCTGTCAGACACAAAGTATTTGGAAATCATACAAGATACCACAATGTGCAAATACCATCAAATGTTTTGATAGTGATGACAGATTAAATAATTTAAAATATTATAGTGGTTTTGAGTGTTTGTACACTTTCATAACCCTATGAGGAACTTCTTTTGTGACTTAAAATGTTCCTCTAAGGTCAATGTCTTTTCTGGACAATATATATACGTTGTTCAAATATTAGATGGTCTTTTAATAAAAACCCCAGAGTCAGATATTGGGGTGAAAGCTGAAAGATCAGAGAAGCAGAGCAAGCCACAGCCAATCTCACCTTGCCAATTCCTCAGCCCATCCTGTGTTCACAAATCTTCATACTGAAAGCCTCTAAGTCCTCACCCCTGAGGGTCTCAGCTGAACGGCTTTAGTTCCTGTTTCCTCACGCCTTATATACCTTTCTCCACTCTGCCGTCACTTCCTGAGATTAAAGGCCTGTGTGCTTCCCAGTACTGGGATTAAAGGTGTGTGCCACCACTGCCTGACTCTGTTTCCAGTGTGGCCTTGAACTCACAGAGATCCAGACAGATCTCTGCCTCCTGAGTGATAGGATTAAGGGTGTGTGCCACCACAGTCTGGCCTTTATGTCTAATCTAGTGGCTGGCTCTGAACTTTGATCCTTAGGCAAGTTTTATTAGGGTGCACAATATATCACCTCATAAGTATGTCCATATATATATATATATATATTTCAGAATGTAAGAACAATGAAACATGACTGTTAAGTATATATAAAAGGAATTTGATTGTAGTCATTAAAAAAACCTTTAATGTGAAGTTTTCAGATAGATGTGAGAGAATTGTTCTCATCTATATTTAAAATCCATTAAATCTAGAAAGATTCAGAATTCAATGTAAAACATTATTTTTAATATGTATTTTAATATGACGTTTTATGAATTTATTTACCTGCAATTTTTGAGACAGCTCAGTTTGCTAACATGATGGAGAGACTTATTATTTCAAATTATACTTATTAAAAATAATGTATGTATACTCATGTGCCTTAACTGGTAACTTTAGTAAGGAAATACACTTTCAAACATTTACTAGAACTAGTACTTCATAGTTACGATTAATTTTATGGGGCTAAAAGCATTAGTTAAATATTTGGGAAACTTATAACTCACACCATTGAAGTGCTTTAAAACAATAGTGACCATGTATAATTTATAAGTGATATTTAACTGTCAATGGCATATAATTAATCAAGCTTTTAAATGGCACTAAATTTAATCAATGGCCTCTTAAAAGTTTTAGAATTTGTTAGTGTATAAATAAAGAGCAAGATTTGTAACCAGAAATAAAATCTTTAACAAGATTGTGATCTTTAATGGAGGAATTAAATAAATTATGTAGTATTTTCTAAAATATAACAAGATGGTCTTTTATGCACATAAATTCAATCGTTATGCATAAAAATATTAGACTTCTCAGTTTTGTGAAGCAATTAATTGTATCATGCTTTTCTAAGGAGGTAGGGATTGTGGTTTGAATGAGAATGGCCCTTAGAGGCTCATATGTTTATTGGGAAGGATTAAGAGGTATCACCTTGGTGGAAGAGGTGTGTCACTGGGAGTTTGCTTGAAGGTTTTAAAAACCCACACCAGGTCCAGTGTCTGCCTGCCTTCCTGTCTGGATCAGATTATAAAGCTCTCAGCTACTACTTCAGTGCCATGTCTGCCTGCTTCTTGCCATGATGGTAATGGACTAATCCTCTGAAAGTTTAAGCCCCCAGTTCAATGCTTAAAAAAAAAATGTTGTCTTGGCAGTGGTGTCTCTTCACAGCAATAGAACATTAACTAAGATAGTAGAGTATTGATGGACATCAGTACATGTTTTATAATAATTGAGAATGAAAGGCAAACAATAGAGTTCCATGTTTTATGTTATGCAATGTCATATATTTTATCCTAAATGAGTGAATACATATTAACACTACCATATTACACCATATGTCCCAGTGAACCCAGTGAATGTGGGTGTAGCTCAGCTACATTTTCCCCCTAACACTGGGGAAATTGGACAGGTTCTAGAGTTGCCTGGAAATGTCCATAAGGGCATTCTAGATTGGTTTTGGTGAAGTGAGAAGATCCAACCTGAAAGTGAGACTGATGAGCCCTGTGAGCTCTCTCTCTCTTTCTTGGCTTTCTTGACTGTGGGTGCAATGTGACCAGATACCCCATGCTACTGCCTCTGAGACTTCCACAGACTGTATGTACCCTCCAACTGTGAACCACAGTAAACTATGCCTTCTATAAGTTGCCTTTGAGAGGTGTTTCCGTCACATCAATGAGGAAAGGACCTAATGCAGGTACAGGGTTCAAAACTATTCCTTATATTTGTATGGCACATACATAAAGTATGTAATGCCATCTGTTTTTCCACCAGCCACAGAGAATATGACATTTGTGCACAATTTAGCATGGTATAGTGCAAAGTTATTGAGCTATATGAGACCTGAACTTCAGTCAACTGTGAGATCTTGAATGTTCTGGGACTCCTTCCAGCCTCAGTTTATTCACAGCAAAACACAATATTTCAAAACTGTGTTGAGAAGATTAATTCAGAAAACACACAAAACAACTAGCCCCAGTTGACACAGTCACCATGGAACTGGCTGGTAGCATGTGTTCTATTAACCATAATTCCCCTTCAGGAGAAACTTTAAAATTTATATTGAAACAACAGAAAAGGTATTTTGAGGGCAGACCTTCACTCTTAGGTTACTCCAGATCATGCAAATACATTTGAAAAGAAAGTGTCTGGAGAGAAACAGCCTTTAGAGTGTGTTGCTAGAGAATGATTGCCTAGAAAGTGTTATCCCAAGTTCAACCACAAAGGGGCACACAGGCCCCTGTAGCTTTTGTCCACAAGGGGCAGGATACACCTTGGGCTGACTGAAATATTTGGCATCATCCACATGGTGCTAGTTTTGCACATATGCAAGATGTAAGAGTGAGGGGCTTATCCAAAGACTACAGAGAGCCCCTAGGGCCAGGAAACACTGCTGTTTTATCCAATTCTCTGAGTGAGCTGTGCATGGAATAGTGAATGTGAAGCCTGAGATACACTGGAGAGGTTGGTACTGCAGTCCTGAAACACACAGAGCATTAGCAAGGCAAACTTTGGAGCATTCCTATGACGACATTTCCTGAGACAGCATAAACTTAGATGGAAGGCTGTGGTAGCTTTAATAGAAATGGCCCACATAAACTCACGTGTTTGAATGCTTGGCTATAGGGAGTGGCACTATTAGGAGGTGTGAACTGGTTGGAGTAGGTGTGGCCTTGTTGAAGGAAGAATGTCACTGCTGGGGCAGGCTTTGAGGTCTCATATGCTCAAGCTACAACCAGTATGGCACACAGTCTTCACTTCTGCCTGCAGATCAAGATGTGGAAATCTCAGTTCCTTCCCCAGCACCATGTCTGCTTACACACTGCCATGCTTTCCTACCATGATGATAATGGAGCAAACATCTGAACTGTAATCCAGACCCAATCAATTGTCTACCTTTATAAGAATTGCCATGATCATGATGTCTCTTCACAGGAATAGACATCCTAATGAAGACAAAAGCTTAACTTAAAGGAATGACACCATCCACCCATGGATAGGCTGGTGGCATAAACTGAATAAAAATGAAAGGGAGTGTGTGTGTGTGTGTGTGTGTGTGTGTATGTGTGTGTGTGTGTGTGTGTCAGAGAGAGAGAGGAAGAGAGAGAGAGAGAGAGAGAGAGAGAGAGAGAGAGAGAGAGAGAGA
>CABHPR010145238.1:31106-41986 GCA_902168415.1 Peromyscus melanophrys
GAGAGAGAGAGAGAGAGAGAGAGAGAGAGAGAGAGAGAGAGAGAGAGCTAGACAAGTGTTAACCAGTCTCTGTCTCATGATGCACTCAGGTATGAGAAAGCTCCCACTGCCACAGTTGAAACCTGCTCCTGCCTCAAGTCACCCTCATGCTGGTCTGTCCCTTAGACTCTGTGCCAAAAATAAACTCTACATACTCCAAGACCCATTCTCTCTAGTATTTGGTCATAATACACCATGTAAAGTAACTAAATCAAGGAATTGGTCAGGGATCTCTAGAAGAATAGAACTGATGACTAGACTAAACACATATTAAAGGGATATTTATTAGATTGGCTGATATGATATGGTCTGCATAGATCACTGTCTACACATGGGACAGGCCAAGAACTAGAAGCTGCTCAATTGAAAAGGCTGGATGTCTCAGCAGTTCCAATATGACACTGAAATACTGGATGATCCACAGAAATCCACTTGTTTTCAGCTTAAGTTAGATGTCCGAAGAAACCATGTTCTGGTATCAGAGAAGGATAGTGGGAGCAGTGGAAGCAGCATCAATGAACACATAAATAGAGCAGATTAACTCATCAACAGGATGAAAAGTCAGTCAGGGAAATATATACAAGCTCTGCCCTCATACTCCCTTATATCTGGGCCACCATGGGGGTGCTGCAGCCCACATTTCAGGTAACACTTTGCATTTAAGTTAAGCTAAGAAAATCCCTCACAGATGTGCCCATTGGCTTGTTTTGACAGTTGATTCCAATCCAGTCAAGTTGATGACCAAGATTAACCCTCACAACCCACTATGAAAAAATATCAAAGAGAGGTTTAAAAAATCATTGTTGTAAGATAAATAAGGATCAGAAGAGTATTTAATATTATAATCAGTGAGGTGACCAATTGAATGATTTGTGGATTGTCTCTATAGATTATTAATATAAATATGATGTCTGTGAATTTATTATGAGAGTTGGATTTTAATCACTCTACCTAAATAAAGGAAATCTGGGAGGACAGTGTGAGAATGGAAAGAAGAACTGCTGTGGGAAGCTAATCCCATATACCTTACTTTGGAAGTGAAGACTTTCCTTTATCTTGACAGATATTGCAATAACCTGGTTATGTACAAGTGAGGCCACAGACAGCAAATGAGAACATACTAAGTTAGGTGTGTGGAAGATATCGTGAAGTTATGTACACTGCAGTCCACACATGGAGCCATTCACACTTATTGGTGAAATTATTAAGGCCACTCCATGTAGTTAAAAGAGAGGTTTATTTAGTGGCGTAACTTACAAATGAAGGGATAGGTAGTTTGCAGGGTCTGAGAAAGATGTAGCACAGTCCGGCGGTTTTCTCTAGAGAACTCTGCTTGATCTACCTCCAGCGTCCAGGGTCCAGGAACCAAGAGAGTCAGGGTCCTCTCTTGGCCCCGCCTTGTAGGTATGACAGTTACCGAAGCCTCAATGGGGGTTGGAACTTCCAGATCAAGGTTGGAATGGCTACCCACAAACACACTCCTGGAGATCTATGCCATGTCTAAAAAATGAAGTATCTGCTTTGCTGTCAGAATGCAAATATTGCAGTGAGAAACAATTGTGAAGAATTAAGATGAACTCAGGGGAGGAGTGTTCTTGTATCATAGAATCGTAGGTTGTTGTTTTTTAGATCAAGTTTTACATGATGTTTGAAAGAAAGTTCTGTTTGATCATGACTTTAAAGTTTAGAAGAAGGTAAGAAAAGGTGGAATTATGGGGAGGAATCCAGGTGATTCCTGCGTAAAAGTGTACAATTCTCATGGAAACCCTAACTATAAATAAATGTGTGAGATTTGCCTGCTTGGTAGAATTTTGATGAGTCCCAGAACGTCTTAGCTCAAATGACACAAATGAGTTACAAGTCAAGCACATTTTTAATTCTTATCATGACTTTAGCACAAACTGATATTTTCTTTACTTCCAGCTCTACAGCTTTATTTGAATTCTTGGGCTTGACTGTATATCTCTCTTCCATTTCTCAGTGTTTTGACAGGATAGAAAACATAAGAAACATAAGAAATAAAAGAATATATTTCAGCAATTATAGTCTAGATAAGCATGGGTGACATTTTAAGTCACAGCAAGTTTGTTTCTTAGTATCAGGTCTGAAAATAAGTAGGTTCAATATATCAGAGACGTTGGAGTTTCAAAAAAAGTCTGAGATGCCTATGAATGTCAAGGGAAATATTTAATATGATGCATATATATATGAAGGCAGGCACATAAGAAAATATATAGAAATAAATGAATGAAATGTGTCTGAAGAAGAGTCAATGCTTGTACCTGGGTTCTAGATTTCATGCATGTGATTCCTTTATGTATAAGAAGAAGTTGGAAAGGAAGATATAGTTAAAATCTAGCTACAGGAGATCAAAACCATCAGTGAAACAAATATTCTTAAGAATTTCTGAAAAGAGAAGTCAAATGGAACTCTGGTGATTAAGGACACGAATACAATCTATATAGATGTAACCACATTGGAGCCTTACCCACAAAGAAAAAAGCTAGAGCTGAAGTAGAAAAACTTTCCTCCGAGATGGAGCCATAGCTAGGCTGTAAACTTGGGGTTTTCAAAGTAACACAAAAGCATGAGCAAAGATTTTTATAGAAGTCAGTAGTTTTAATCAGCACATTCCAAATGAAAGAACAGTTCAACCCTTTGTCTCTAACCTAGGGAATGACCACAGTGTTTACCTTAAGAATAAAACTAAGTTATTACAATCCAAAGAAATCAAATTGTTCTTCTAGGAACATTTATAATTTTTAAAATTGTTTCAAGTGTACTTCAACATAATGTCTTTTTCAGACTGCATATTTGAGCATTTGTCTTTTGTTTTTTGTTTGTTTGTTTGTTTAGGAATGGAGAGCACTGGAATTTCAAGCCATATTTGCACTCTGAAACACAAAGTAAGCTCTTCAGACCATATGACTTACAACAGAATCTAAGTGAGTAAACTTGTAGGGAAGAGAACATTCAACAGCACAGAATGGTTATAATCGTCTAGCCCATCTTTGATGATATGTATGGCACGCATGCAATCAGGTCTTAACAAGTCCTGAAAGCATCAGTAGGTTCTGCAAACACATGGTTCACATGACCATGGGCCTTTATTTTGCTCCAGTGCACCATCCCATCTGCATAATATATCAATAAGGGCCTCTCTCTGAACAGAAAACTGAAGAAGAAATAGTGTAAATCTGGTTTACAGGTGCCCCTGCCTCCAACACTGGCAGGACTGGAAGGTACATGGCAATAGCACTTCAGTGTCAATCTAGAGTGACCATGAAGGATGATTTGGGAGGGAAATTCTGCCAGGAAGCTGCATTTCAAATCATGCCTGTGTTGCTTTGTCTGAAAGGAAAGGTTACCAAAGACATGGTTCTGTGTAAATTCATAGGATGCAGCTAACAATTGGTTCAATGGGTATGAAAAAGTGATCTCAAGGAGATCTTAGAAGAAGACTTTGAATGGATTTCTCTGAATGGACACTGACTGTGAAGATGTTTGTATTCCATGTGAATGTCTTAGGTAAATGCTCATGTATAAAGCAGAATATAAATAAAACAAAAAGAAAAATATTATCCAGGCCTGAAAAGAAGCTCTTTGGATATTCCTGGGAGCTGGCAGGCTGCCTAGTCTGGCATGCATGGTAGCAAATAAGAGACACCGTCTCAAACAAGGTGGAATGTGAAGACCAACATCCAAGCTGGTCTTCTGACCAAAATGCACAGCATGTTCACACATATATTCACACATATGAGCACATACACAGAGATTAAGAAGAAGATAACCATCATATTTTTTAAGATGTCAATTAGCCTCTTTCCTAAGTTACCATTATTCAGAGTCAGTAAGCTAATGAACAAAGCGACTACAGTGCAAGGATGGACCTTATCCTTAGAATGCACAATATGGACTCCAACTTTAGTCAGTTCTCACTGCACAACCTGACAGCAGCAGAGATAAATTCTGTGCAGCAGTGTATAGCATGATGAGAAGGTTTTTGTTCTCATTGTCAATAACACTCTGTAAGACCACCATGGAAAACTCATAAAATGACAATTATTTACAATAATTGTCACATTTCTCACAGCATTGATTTTGGAAAATAAACTTACTCTAAAGAAAATTAAATGTGGTAGTGAGTTGGTGCTTTTTAGATTTGCTGTTTTCACTTGGTTACTCTCCATGCTGGAAACAAATAAACAAACAAACACACACAGAGAAACAAAAAAAAAATGGCAAGAGTTGGACCAATTGCTTTTTTTCTGAGTATTTCTAAAAGATATTTATTTTTTTAAGTAGTACTTTTTTATTGAAAATTGTTTTTTCATACAATATATTCTGATTGCAGTTTTCCCTCCCCTGCATCCATCCAAATCCACACCCTTTCGTGCTCTTTCATTAGAAAACTAATAGGCATATAATAATAATAATAATAATAATAATAATAATAATAATAATAATATAATTATAATAATAAAATGAAATACAATGAGATAAAATAAAATGAAACAATCAAGAATAGGACAAAATGACTAAAAACAGAAAAAGAAACAAAAGCAAAAATATGAAAAATAAAACCATACATATAAACCCAGAGACACAAACATTCCCACACACAAAAATCTCATACAAACACGTAACCAAAAACTATAATATATATAAGTAAAAAAAAAGTCTGTAAGGTTAAATTTTTCTTTCTTGTTTTGTGGAACAAAAATTTCTTTTTCTTTTTTCTTTTTGGAATAGCCTTAAACTCATTGGCACAGCAGACAACTTCCTGAACAGAACACCGAAGAGTGGCAGTTAAGATCAACAATTAATAATTGAGACCTCATGAAACTAAAAAGCTTCTGTAAGGCAAAGGATGCTGTCAATTGCAGAATATTGGTTTGCACTATACAGATATGTCTCTGCCTAAGGTACCTTGATTAGTTTAATAAAGAGCTAAATGACCAATAGCTTAGCAGGAGAGATAGGTGGGTCTTCTGTGCAGAGAGTAGAAACTTGAGATGAATGTAGGTGCATGAAAGACACCAGCCAGATGCAGAATGCAATAATGGTAAAAGCCACTCGGTAAAACATAGAGTAATAAAAATATGGGTTAATTTAAGTTATAAGAGCTGGTTAAAAACAAGCCTAAGCTAAAGACCAATCTTTCATAATTAATAATAAGTCTCTGATTCATTATTTAGGAGATGGTTCATGGGACTGAGATATAGGACATTACAATCAATAGGACAAAAAGGCATCCCACAGAATAGGAAGAGATTTTCACCAATTCCACATCTGACAGAAGGCTAATTTACAAAATATAAAAAGAACTCAAGAAACTAGACATCTACAAACTAAATAATCCAATTTAAAAAGTGGGGTAGAGATCTAAACAGAGAATTCTCCACAGAAGATCTCAAATGGCTGAGAAACAATTAAAGAAATGTTCAACATCCTTTCCCATCGGGGAAATGCAAATCAAAATGACTCTGAATTTCCAGAATCAGAGACCTGTCAGAATGGCTAAGATCAAAAGCACATGTGACAGCTCATGCTGGTCAAAATGTGGAGCAAGGGGAACACTTTCCACTGCTGATGGGAGTGCAAACTTGTACAGCCTCTTTGGAAATCAATATAGTGGTTTCTCACAAAGTTGGGAATCAATCTACCTCAAGATCAAGCTATACCACTCTTGAGCATATACCCAAAGGATACTCCATCCTATCACAAGGACACTTACTTAACTATATTCATAGCATAATCATAATAGCAGAAACTAGAAACAACCTAGATGTCCCTCAACCTAAGAATGGCTTAAAAAATGTGGTACATTTACACAACAGAGTATTACTCAGCTGTTAAAAACAATGACTGTAGCTGAAGTTTTCTCCAGTCCTGCCTGGCCCACAGTCAGGACAAATCTCTCTCACCCACCAGTCCCACAGCTGCTCAGACCTAACCGAGTAAACACACAGAGACTTATATTGCTTACAAACTGTATGGCCGTGGCAGGTTATCTAGTTCTTAACATCTTGAATTAACCCATTTCTATAAATTTACACCTTGCCACATGGCTCATGGCTTACCAGTATCTTACATGTTGGTACTCATGGCAGCAGCTGGTAGCGTCTCCTGACTCAGCCTTCCTGTTCCCAGAATTCTCTTCTCTGCTTGTCCCACCTATGCTTCCTGCCTGGCTACTGGCCAATCAACATTTTATCTGTACAGAGCGATATCCACAGCAAATGACATTGTGAAATTTTCAGGCAAATGGATGGAACTTGAAAAACAATAACAACAACAAAAACTTCCTGAGTGAGGTAACTCAGACCCAGAAAGACAAACATAGCATGTATCTATTTGTAAGTTGATATTAGCTGTAAAGTAAAGGATAATCATGCCATGGTCCACAGACCCAAAGAGGCTAAATAACAATGAGGGCTTAAAGGGGGATGCAGGGAACTTCCTGGGAAGGGAAAATAGAATAGATTTCACTGGTGGACTGGGGGTGCATGGGCTTGGGAACAGGAGGGATCAACTGGAGTGGGGAGAGAAAAAACTGGGAGAAATGACTGGAATTAGGGGGCATTCGGGGGGCAAAGTGGAAATACATAATAATGAAAACTCCATGAAATCTATGAGAGTAAACCTAGCAAAGACTCCTAGTCATGGAGGACGTGGAGCCTGAACTGGCCATCTTCTGTAACCAGCCAAGGCTTCACTCAAGTAGAGGAACTGGGACAGCAACTCAGCCACAAAACCTTTGACCTACAGTTTGTCCTGCATGCAGAGTGTTCTGGGACTGGAGGCAGCAGAATTATCATCAAAGAGACTAGAGAGACTTCATCCAGCAACTGATGGGAACAGATGCAGAGTCCCATAGCCAAACATTAGGCAAAGCTACGGGAGTCCTAAAGAGGAGAGGGAGGAAGGATCAGAGGAAGCTGGGGGGAGGAAGGATCAGAGAAAGCAGAGAGGTCAGGGACACCAAGAGAACATGCCCCACAGAATCAACTGACTGGGACTCATGGGGGCTTACAGAGATCAGGGAGCCTGTAGAGGTATAACCTAAGTGCCTACATAGATGCTATGGACGAGTAGCTTGGTGTTCTTGTGGGATTGCTAACAGTAAGAGCAGGGGGGTGGCTGACTCTTTTGTCTCCTTATGGGACTCTTTTCCTCCTACTGGCTTGCGCCCTCCAGCCTTAATGTGATAGTATGTGCTCCATAATATAAGAGGAGTTTCCTAACATAAGCATTATAGCATAATATTAAGCCATCATAGAAGGGGTAATTAAAAATAAGCACTGTGATAATAAGTTAGGTTAATTTGATAACAGCCTGGGTATCCTGGACATCGGGATAATTCTAGATGGGGAAAATGGTACAGTGTAAGATTTGCATTTGAGATGCCCTTAATGCTTCTGGACACATAGTTTACTTATCTTCAGTGTTCTTTAACCATGGTCAGTAGGTAATCTAAAAGTCTTACATGGAAAATTACAGAAAAATAATTAAAATAAATCCCATGCCATTATGAGTAGTATCTTAGTATTTTTGTTTGTTTTGTTTTTTTGTAAACCCATGTCCTGTGATAAAAGTCAATTGTAAAGTGGAACAAAATCTAAGAAATACTGCAATTTTCAAGGGAATGAAATTTTAAGTGCCAGAGTAAACATAGAACCTTGGATATTTGGCTGATTCTTAAAAGAAGAGGAATTTGAAAGAACTGTGGAAGCCAGGAGTCTTAAATGACAGCTAGGGCATTTTGATTCATTCTAGAAATGACTAGAGTTGGAAATATTGCTATCCTACTTTGATATAAAATATTTGTATCCATTATAGCAAGTGCTTTTCTTTTCCATTTTCAATAATCTATATCCTTACTATCTAAAGTAATTTATGGTGAGATTATTTAATCTTTACGTCAAGATTTTCATTGCTCAATATCAAATGTAGATTATGAGTCAAATAGAAGAGAAATCACCCGAGGATGAATAAAATGTGGCAAAAGAGTTTGCAGATAATATTTTGGAGGGGGAGGTCAACATGTTTGCCTTTGTATGAATGGTAGCCAAATCATACTAGAAAGAATGCTGATTTACTACTGCTTTTGTTGAAAATTTAAAGATACTTAGATGAAGGGTGCATAGGTGGATGACATTTTGATAAGGAACCAGCTACATTCTGCACCGGGTCAATTTAGGTAAGTTAAAATTATAGTTTACAGAACGTTTTTCCATGTGTGGTTCTGACTTACGCCAAGAGAACAAACAAACAAAAAAGATTAAATGAAGCAGAACTTGCAAGTGACACAATACCCACCCTTGTACCTTAAAGACACCAGAAAACACATATATGTGTGTATCTTCTCACTCCGGGCAGTAGCCAGGTCCAGAACTATCAGTCCTGCCCACCATCTTTTCAGCATCCCTACCCTTTATGACATGACAGCTTCTCTTGCTCACCCACACCTCTTTAGCTTGGAGATGGTGGGGAACAGGATGGGATTTATATCTGTCCTTGAGCATTGCAGCTGGTTATTGTATATGTGGGTGGTCCAGACACACGTCCGTTTGTTCCTTCTGGCCACAGTTGCACCTCCAGCTTTTTTTCCTTCCAGGAAGACCTGTTCCTTCACAGCAACTTTTATCACACAGGGAGAAGCAAAAAGAAATAGCTTTCCAGTTAATTTCTCAGACAATTCACAGGACTTTGGAAGATGGACTCCCTACACTAAACCTACTTTTCTACACTTTTCATAGTAGTTTTTTTTTTTTACCTAATTGTAAATGATGCAGTGACATACAAAAAGTTTACCTAACCAAAAGTAGAAACTACAAAAAGGGGGAAGGAGGACTATGAATACTGGCCATTGAAATAGGCAGAATTGAAACAAGAAGAGCTTGAGAAGCAATATAAATAAATATAAAAATCCAGATGACATTGGATAATTTTCTTGAAAAATCCAATTTGGTAACTATAGAACATTAAAAAAAATAGTTCTCATAAAATAAGGAAATAAGACTTACATGCAATAACCACCATCAAACAAACAAACAAAACTATAAAACTAAACAAACCAGTAATAATCTGCCTGGATCTTTACTTCAAAAAAGGAGGACATTTTGAATATTTAGTTCTTTTTAAAACAAGAGTTTGCAAAAGCATTCTTGTAATAGATAATAAATAATAGTCATTGTATTCTTCAGAGTGGCTTCTGGTTTGGATCAGTGACAATGTCCGAGTAAATCCTGAGACCTTGCTCAAGAAGAATTGTTCTTTGACTTTAGGCAAGGTAACCTTTCAGGTTTTGTTCTCAAGACAATGAAAACATCTGGGGTCCCTAGTACATATAGAAGATAATTTATTTGTTCATTCAAACTTTTATAGAGAATATCATTTCAATAATGTGAATCGTCCATATGCATTAAATCTCAAAATCCAGAATTAAATTTTACTAGTTAATATCCCAAAGCACAGTAAAGATAAACATACTGTGAAAAAATCAGTTTATTTTTTTAACTTAAAAATATTATGATAGTCTATTTTTAGGAAATATACTCGATACAATCCTTTATAAACGTTTATTAAGAAATTCTGTTTTATTTTGAAAAAATTAAAAAATTTAAAATTTAAAAATCCACTTGGACTTGAATTTTGTATAAGGCAATAGATATGGATCTATTTGCAGTCTTCTACATGTTGACATCCAAGTATGCCAGCACCATTTCTTGAAGATGCTTTCTTTTTTCCATTGTACAGTTTTGGCTTCTTTGTCAAAAATCAGGTATTCATAGGTGTGTGAATTAATGTCAAGCTCTTCAATTTGATTCCATTGGTCCACACGTCAGTTTTTATGACAATACCAAGCTGTTTTTATTATTATAGCTCTATAGTAGAGCTTGAAGTCAGGGATTGTGATGCCTGCAGAAATTGCTTTATTGTAAAAGATTGTTTCAGATATCCTAGGTTTTTTTGTTTTTCCATATGAAGTTGAGTATTGTTCTTTCAATTTCTGTGAAGAATTATGTTGGGATTTTTATGGGAGTTGCATTGAATCTGTAGATTGCTTTCTGTAAGATTGCCATTTTTATTACATTGGTTCTACCTATCCATGAGCATGGGAGATCTTTCCATTTTCTGATATCTCCTTCAATTTCTTTTTTTAAGGATTTAACTTTCTTGTCATACAGGTCTTTCACTTGTTTGGTTAGAGTTACCTCAAGGTATTTTATATTATTTGTGCCTATTGTAAAGGATGCTGTTTCTCTGATTTCTTTCTCAGCCCCTTTTTCATTTGTATACAGGAGGGCTACTGATTTTTTTTTTTAGTTAATCGTGTATCCCGCCACATTACTGAAGGTGTTTATCAGTTGTAGGAGTTCCCTGGTAAAATTTTGGGAGTAACTTACGTATACTATCATATCATCTGCAAATAGTGAATTTTGACTTCTTCCTTTCCAATTTGTATTCTCTTAATCTCCTTTTGTTATCTTATTGCTCTAGCTAGAACTTTGAGTACTATATTGAATAGATCTGGGGAGAGTGGGCAGCCCTATCTTGTTCTTGATTTTAGTGGAATTGCTTTGAGTATCTCTCTATTTAATTTGATGTTAGCTGTAGGCTTGCTGTAAATTGTCTTTACTATGTTTAGGTATTTCCTTGTAATCCTAATCTCTCCAAGACCTTTATCATGAAGGGGTTTTGGATTTTGTCAAAGGCTTTTTTAGTATCTAATGATATGATCATGTGGTTTGTTTGTTTGTTTGTTTTTCAGTTTGTTTATACGATGTATTACATTGACAGATTTTCAAACGTTGAACCATCCCTGCATCTCTGGG
>CABHPR010145239.1:4065-18299 GCA_902168415.1 Peromyscus melanophrys
AGAGAGAGAGAGAGAGAGAGAGAGAGAGAGAGAGAGAGAGAGAGAGAGAGAGAGAGAGAGCCAGAGAACTAAAGAAGGGCTAAGATGCATTTAGCATGAACTTCATTGAGTGCTCAGTGCTTCTGCATGTGAGAAGTGGTACCCCAGATACTAGAGGCTGCAAGGTCTTGGGGCTCTAGGGAAAAGGTGACCCTTGTATCCAAGAAACAAGAAGGATAATATCATAATCCAGGAAACTTCCTTCAGTGCTCATTTCTAACCTTGGTGGTCCATAGGAAAGTGGAATGACATGTGGATGACAGCATCACTTCCTGGTCCCTGTGTGGCCACTGGAAACAAGGCTGAAGTTTTTCCAAACCACCAACTTGTGTTCAGATCCTAAGAACTCTATCACTCTGCTGACAAGTTTTGTATTTGTATTTGAGAAGGGCATATTAAAGTTATCAGTAAAGCTGGTAGATGTGCAAAGATCAAAATGGGAAGACATTTTAATAAATTGAGAGGAATAGAAAGTATTTTTCTGGCAGAAATTAATTGTATATAGTTTTTCCTTCCCTCTTTTATCAGAAAAATCGAATAACTATGGCAAATGAAAAGAAACATTGCTTATTGTGGGAATTTACAAATGGGTACACTAATGAAATTATATATATGAAATATAAACTTTTTTATTTAAACATACTTCAATGGAGTTATTTTCTGAAATTAGTAGTTGAATTGGCAAAATAATTATTAGTTTGGATGCAGGAAGTTATATAGGAACTAATATTTTATGTTTATTTTCATCTCTTAATTCTAACAAAATTAAAATCATAAAATCCTAAGCAAATTTCGTCTCTCAACATTTCAAAAATGCTATTCAATACTTTGATATGTTAATGAAATTCCCTCAGCTGAGTTTGATAAACTTGGGATGAAACAAAGCATTTCAAGCAGTTAAAAACAAAACAAATCAAAACAAAAAAACCCTAGAGTAAAAGTGATCTCCCCCTCCCCCACTACACACCTAAAAGCCCAGAATTCTTTAGAATCCCGGGCTATGTACTTGAGTTTCCTGGCATACTTACTGCCTCTGCTGTTCCCCAGCCACACATCAAAACAGCATCTGCCGGAAGGAAGCCCGGGCTGCTACTGGGAGGGCTGAAAATCCAAAGAGAAGCAGATAGATTCAACCCATGCTGCAAATACATGTCTAGCTATGTGGTGGAAAAGAAAATAAGAAAATACTTGTTATTTATTATTTGTTCCTAAGCATAATAGAGCTCATTATTGTATTTTATACATATGTATGATTGAAATATTCTCATATTCGTATCTATTACTTTCTCTTTTTCCCATACTTCCCTCCTAAGAAACGTTTAATATGATTTAGAAGTCATTGTATAACTGAAACTAAGTTGTAACCCAAAAGGCAGTGTTAGCACTCTTAGCCTTGTGTCTGTATATATCACTCCATATTCAAAGTAATGTAATTATCATATCTGCTTGGGTCTACTCTTCCTTATACTATACGAATAAACATGAATCTCTGTACTAGGTGTTCTTGATTTTTAAAATTTAGAGGCTATAATTTTTTAAAATAAAAATTTCAAAGTTATTAAAGCAAAATATAATGTACAAAAAATGCATATACAGATTATTTGTTATAACTGCTACAGAACAACAGAACCTGGGACTTGAATATTACCTGTGGAGCCCAAGAGTCTGGGACCTATGGAACTGGGAACAGCTGTTGTCACCAGAAGATGCTAGTGAACTCTTAATACAGTGACTAAAGGTCCACACAGAGCCAGTGGACCTAAAAGACCTGGGGCTTTTATGGAGACAGGGACTCTGACCTCTTGTCTAGTACAGAAAGCTAAACTCATGAACCAGTTGGTACTCGTGTTTCTCACCATATAGACCAACATATGGAGACTATGGTGGCCCAACTTGAGAGGCCTCAAAGAGAACAATATTCACAAGTGGGTTAGAGATCACACTTGTAGTTTGGAAAAGAATGTGGCTACTTTCTGTACTGAGGCTAAACTGTAAAGTAGTGAACTAATTTCCTTAGAGAGGAGATTTAAAGACAGCTTAATATCAACTCTGTCATGTGGTTGCTAGACAGACCTGGAGGTGAAGTTGGATAACTCAAATATACAGGTTTGAATCTATATCAAGGATGTGCAAGTCCTTGATGCAGAAACAAACGGAGGGAAAATTTGAATGCTGGAATTGTTAAGATGAAATTGTTTGTAATTTCACAACAGAGGTTTAGAAATAGGGGTCCACTCCATGACATTTTCATGGACCTTTTGTTTTACTTTGGGCATTTTTTTTTCTTATTGGTCATTAGTCTGTTTGCTTTTATTCTCAGTTTTGTGGCTTTTTTCTTGTCTTTTTTCTAAAGAGAGGATGAGAGAGAATATAAAGCTGGGTGGGTAGGGAGGTGGTGAAGATCTGGGAGGAATTGCAAAAGAGGAAAACATGATAAAATATATTGCATTAAAAGTTTTTAATAAAAAGGAAAAGAATGAAAATGCCCCCACAGACATACCCACAAGCCAATGATGGAGGCAATCTCCCTGAAAGAGGTAGGGATTCCTTTTGGTCAACTCCTGCAGATATTTTAGCCCTGAATAACAAGATGTGCTTTGAGGCACCTGTAGTTTATGTCACATGCAGCCTAAGGGGAAACGTATGAATGCTTATTTCCTTGTATCTTATTGATAAAGACTAGAATAAATACCACTTCTGTCAAACTATATTGAACATTATGGCTTCACACAGCTTCCAAGTTGGCAGAGCATGACCTCCCTCTCAGCTTCATTTTTTTTAAATTCTTCCACTGCCAAGAGCTTCGATTGAAATTCCTCCAGCGGCCTGTTTGAGAAAGATTGTCTTATTTTCAATTTAAAAGATTCAGATTTCCATAGCTTCTTAATCCATCTCTGATAACTTCACATGGAATTGTAAAATTGAGAACATATCATTAAATTCATCAAATGCCATAAGCCATGGTGTTTTGGGATTTCTTCAGAGAAACTGTTAAACAGAGTCCCTACCTTTCTCAAATTGTAATTTATTTTTTATTCCATGTTGAGCTGAGTCCAACACAGGAAAATTCAGATGTTCGTAATTCTAATTTAATGATGTCTGTAAAACTTTTCTATCAATAAGGCAATTCTGTTGTTGAAAAGCAATGGGGATTTCACAGGCTGAAAAAGTGTTCCACTTCTCTATGCTTGTTGTTTTGAAATAGGCAATATATTGAGTCCAAAAGCATTAGATGTACCTTCATTGAAATGCATCTCTTTCCTTCTCTACTTCCTGTCTTTTTCTGGACCCTTTTCCCTTTCTTTTTAAATATCACCAAATGTCTTCCACTCCTTTCTTCCTCTACAAATACAGTGCTTTGGTATAGGTATATTTCTTTGAGGTTTAAGATGCTATTGAAGCCTACATTAAGAAACCATCATTAACTTTGTGTAGTGAAGTTAGCAAAAGATGTGTTTTAGACACTTAATAAAAATAATTTTTTCTTTCCTACTGAAGGTATCATTTACAAGCTTACAAGTTTTTTATTATCTATTTAAAAGTTATTTAAAGTCATTCTTAAATATTTTGAAAATATTAAATACTGTGGTGATATATTATGTTCCCCAAAATATATCATGCACCCTAATAAATTTATATGGGGTCAGAGAACAGAACAGCCACTAGACAGACATCTGCCAAAACAGGGTAGGACAGTCCTTCAAATTTCCCTGCTTCTAAAAAGGGTCTGCTGGATATTCTAGGCCTATGAGCCAAAGTTAAATGCCCCAGTGTTACAGAGAGACCTTGGGTGACTGTCTAGGAAGCCAGCTGTTTCTGTCATTTCTTGCATTTTTTGAAATTCGCTTGCTCATACTTCCTGTTTACTCAGGTAATGTTATTTTCCTTCTCAGGTCTTTGATGGGATTGAAGACTTAATAGTTGGAGTTATGATCCTCACAATTTTTAGCTAAAGACCTATTAGGTACAAGTCTAGATTCTTCAAGAAAGGACAGCTATTGGAGTAATCTCTATAAAATTGCCTATTACCTATGATCTGGACATCTAAGATGTATTTCTTACTTGATAGTTGTTCTTATTGTATATAGTTTTTATTATTGATAGGATTAGAAATTTCCTTTTTATTTGAGACTAAAAGGGAAAGCTGTTGTGGGGATTCAGTCTGATAGCCAATTATATGGGGAAGCTTGGCCCAATGGGTATGGTCTTCTCTGGAGATATGTGACCTGTTTTGATATTAATGGTCATATAGAGTACTAAGTAATTCTAACCTTAGGCTTCATGTAGCTTCCTGTACATGATTTCAGGCTTGAGTATAAAGCAGGTATTTAGGAATTAAGCATATGTATCCCAGGTGTATTTAATATATTATGATCCTTTAAGCTCTCCAAGATCTGCTGCATATGACATTTAAGATGTTTAAGTTTTCCACAGCTTACGATGAACATTCCTAACAGTGACCTTTGAAGTCTCTGAAAGATGATGGGGCCCCACAATGATGATTCCACCTGGATTGTGGTAACACCACTAAGGTGACAAACACCATCCAAAGACCAGTTTTGGACTATAAACTGCTCAGGACAAATTCAAGACAAGTTAATTAATATGGTCCAGCCTCTTAGACTACTCCAGCCAGGATTTCAGATAAACTTGCATTGTCCTGTCACACCAGACTGGACAACAGCAGGATTCCCTGGACTTGACCATTATCTCTATTTTCTCAGGGTCCCATAGAGATGCCAGCACCCCACATCAACAGGAAACAGTCTAGAAAACATGATTCCCACATTCCCAAGAGGTGGGGGTGGATGGTTTTGGTTGTTCAATGGATTATGCGTGTTTGTTATTGTTTAGTGGGATTGGTTGCAAGCTGTTACTAGTAATGGTCAAGAAAATGCTATTCATAGGAGATAAGATTCAGGGATCCCTTTTCTGAAAAGAAAAAAGGAGGGATATAAGAATGATAGGAAAAAGGGTAGATTATAGAATCTACTTTAATTCCAAAGGCAACTATTAATCTTGAAGATGTTTACATTGGTATGGATTTTTGTATATTGATACAAATTTAAAGTTATTTTTGTTATACTATATAAATGTTTTGACTTTCGTTTAAGATATTTTTGCATATTGATACAACTTTAAGGTTATTTTTGTTATCCTGTACATATGTTTCTATTTCTGTTTAAGGTATTGTACCTATGCAGCTCATTTAATTATGTAATATAAAGTTTTAGTTCTTAAAAGCTATGTAGAATAATAAAGAAATACAGGTTAATGGTTAGTCACCCATAACTATCAAACTTACAGTCATGTTAGGTATGTTTTCAAGGTCATACAGAGATATGATAGGTGATCTTCAAAGACTTCAAAGGTCTACAGAATATGGCATTTAAAATGCTTTAATAACATAAGGCTTTTCTTGACAATGAGACATGTCTGTTTCTGGCAGTACCAATCTATCTCATAAAAGGATGATGGTCATTGAAGAACCTCCATATTGGGCTTTATTCTCTTTGTGGCAAAAGCTGGCCATTTGGGCAAGAAACTGCCCTTGCCTCGACTGCTGACAATATGATGTCCAAACTGGACAAACAGGACACAAAGAAAAGGGACTGCTAAAATGTGCCAAAATAGAGTAGGACAATACTTTAAAATTTCCTGCTTCTCAGAAAAGTCTGTCAGATATTCTAGGCCATTAGGCTGAAGTGGTTCTCTCACAAAGCAACCTTGTGTGACTTTCCAGGCAGCCAGCTATTTTCTGTCATTTCTTATAATTTGGAAAGTTGCTTGCTCTGTGCTTCCTGTTTACTCGTATAAAATTATATCCTTCTCAGGTCTCTGATGGGGTTGAAGATTAGATAGTTACAGTTACAATTGTCCTTAATCATGGTAGAAAGTAAATTAGGTATGAAACTTTGGACTCTTCATGAGAGGACAGCCAAGAGGGTATTTTCTCTAATTTGCCAAATACAAATTGACTGGACATTGTGAATGTATTTTTTTTTACTTGATAATTGTTCTTGTTGTATATAGTTTCATTTTGTTAAGGTTAATACTTTTTCTTTCTATTTGGACAATACCTGATCATTATTTTTATTGTATATAATTTTACTACGTTAGAGTTAGAACCTTTTCTTTTTAATTAGGCAAAAAGGGGGAAATGTTACGGGGATTTTGTCTATGTTGTGGTCCAATATCCAATGGAATAGAGCATTTGGTTTGAGAGCTAGTATTCACATTCAGCTAGCTGGACTGGATCATGAATTTCTCTGGTGGTCTCAGGATAAGAGAAAGAAAGGCCTCGGATGAGGATGAGGTGGGGACAAGAGATTGCGTGGCCTTTTTGAGCCGGGAAGTGGACATTGATGGTGTGTGTCATGGCTGCTTGTAATTATCTCTGTTTTATTTTAGAATAAATGGTAAAAGAAATAACTATAAATATGACTCCTCCAGAATCAGTGTCCACCATAGACATATCATGGGTCTTCTTCCTGCATCACTATTGTGAAATTTTCTTATTTCAGATAAAATTTAGCCCTATACTCAAAGAGTTCTTCTCTCAGTGATGTATAAATAAGTATGCATAAATTAGAAAATGTTTGCAAGATGAATTAAATATTTTATTAGATTTTATATTTTCTGGACATATGTAAACAATTTACACAAATTATACAAGGATTAAAAATCAAAGATTATGCCTGTCTGTGGTGGCACATTGCATGTGGAATCCAGGGAGGTTTGGAACTTCTTATTAGAGGTAACTGATGGAGGGATTTTCACAGAATGCATTTAAATCTCAGTACTTTTTGTCACTCACTATTACATGAATTCCTGGGTTCATTCTTCCCTCATGAAATCTGAAAAAGTAGAAGAATATAACCATTGTCAGTCACAACATCATATACTTTACTTTTATAGCCCCAGTGGGAAATAATCTCACTCTAAATATGGAAGAGAAAACACATTGACTTTCATTAGTTTAGTCATCTGGACACATTAATGAATTTTCAGTAAATTTTCTTTGTGGAATATACTAACAATTTCTATGTAAAGAGAAATTTCAGATTATCACAAATGCAACAATTTGGAAAGGGTGAGTGAACTTAATAGTGACGAGTCTTTGAAAGTGTGTTGATTAATGAGAATAACTTACAATATTCATATTGGCTTCACGATTTTGCAGTTTGGGTTTCAACAAACAAAATATGTTTTCAATTACATGAACAAAGCACATTGTTTTCAGTAGCCACCACATTTAAACCTGCTGGGAAATAGTTATTAGCTTGATACACTACATGTTCCCAAGTAAACTCAACAGAGCACATTGTTTTCAGTAGCCACCAAATTTAAACCTGCTGGGAAATAGTTATTAGCTTGATACACCACATGTTCCCAAATAAACTCAGGTTATTGGATGTACATTATGTCCATCTGTCACCTTCCATACTTGAAAGTTGGTCATATCATCTTATAAGACTCAGAAATACCTCTACACTTTTCAAAGGACAGCTTAAATGAAATTCGAAGTCATTGCCCACACTGTCCAGAAAACCACTTTTCTGCCCCTTGACTTTTCATGCAACTTAAATAATTGTATCTCACTTTATGCAAAATGTTATGGAAATGTGTTTGGAACTGGTTTTAGCTTAATCAAGACCATTGTTTGGCTTCTTTAATAAAGCTGTTGAATAAGTTAACCCAAAACCGTTGACAACTTGACCACAACAGACTAAAGGTAAGAGTGAAAGCAAGCCTATGTCATAGGGTTTGAGAGAGCAAAGTGGGATGAATAGTCATGGGGAACTAGAGTTTGAGACTCAGAGGGCTTTGTCTAGTCACTACTGCCAACCTGCCCTTCTTTTGATAAATATTAACACAAGAGCTATTCCACTAAATACTTTCAGAAATTTTTGTACACATACCTTTAAAAAAGTACAAAATACTGGTAATGAAATGTTTTCAACACAATTTATTAACTCTCTCACTGATATAAAGCCCAGTCATGGTAGACCCTGCTCTGTGTTCTTACTAGTGTTTTATTTCTCCATAAATGATTAATATCAAAGCACAATGGAGAAAAGACGAAAGATACACTCTAGCAAAACACTTTTCTGTACAATAAATCATGGTGATAAATTTCAATGGAAATTGTGCTGTACCTAAAATAGGATGAAATTCACTTATGAATATGTCAATTATGAAATGAAATTTTAAAAAATTTGAAATACTACACTTCATACTCGCTGTCACCAATGTAAAGCTCTAGGCTTTCTGGAGTGTAATTGAAATTTGAATTCTCCTTGTCCTTTCCTCTCCCTATAAACATCTGTACGAATATGTTCTTTGGATGACCTTCCCTACAATGTACAGTTTGTATGACTGCAGTGAACCCTGACATTTGCTAAGAAACCAAACGTTTGAACAAACATGGTCCCGAAATTTCTATATTGCTTTTCTATCTCTGTGATCTGTCATGTGGTAGAATGCTTCTTTCTCACCTCCCAGTACCCTGACTGTCCATTAAGGTAAATATCATCAAACAGTTTTTCAGCGATTATAAAGAGGATAATTAATCAGTATGTATTTTTGTTAAAGCTGTAAATATGACCCTCTG
Organism: Peromyscus melanophrys; assembly: GCA_902168415.1. Classification (NCBI taxonomy): domain Eukaryota; kingdom Metazoa; phylum Chordata; class Mammalia; order Rodentia; family Cricetidae; genus Peromyscus; species Peromyscus melanophrys. Next base: position 12,719 of record CABHPR010145239.1, read on the forward strand.
TTGTACTTTGAGGTGTTAGGTATAACAGATTTCTTTTAGACGCTTTTACTGTTGTTGTTACTGCCTTTTCATACTAACAAATCTTGCAAGAGTGAACAAAGTCAGGTTTTGAAAGCAGTTTTTCTGTAATTTAGCTAAGGAAAAAAAGCTGTGTAACCTGGTCGATATTCAAAACACATGCATGGCAAAGCATTAGGAACCAAGGTATGTGAGAGCACACATGTGCTTTCTTTTTTGTGTTAAACACGATAGCAAAGAGCAACTTGGGAGGAAATTGTTCATTTGGCTTACGTGTCCTGATCATAGTCCATTATTAACAGAATCCAGGGCAGGAAATCAAGGCAGAATTTGGGAGCAGGAACTGAAGCAGAGACTTTAGAGGGATTCTGATTATTTGCTTGTCTCATGACTTGCTCAGTTTCTTTTCTTATATCATCCAGGACCATCTGCCCAGAGGAGACATCTCCCACAGTGGGCTGGATCCTCCAACTTCCATCCTTATTCAAGAAAATGCTCCACAGACTTGCCTACAGGCCAGTCTTATGGAAACATTTTCTCAGCCAAGGTCCCTCTTTTTAGATGACCTGAGCTTGGTCCTATCTCTGGATTCTAGGTAAAGGTAGAGGGAGAGAACTGGCTGCACGAAATTGTCCTCTGATATACACACACACACACACACACACACACACACACACACACACACACACAATGTGCACAAGCTTATACATATTCATTGTGCACTAAGGCACAATCACAGTAAAATAAAATAATAATAATGATAAATAATAATATTAAAAAATAAAGTCTGCTTTGTCCCCAGAACCAGATTCTAAAATCTCCAGAACAGGAAGTAAAAAACAACCCAAAAAATTTTTATCTTTACAGTGAACACAGTTTTTCACGTTTTGTTATAGCAACACACAAAAGGCATTATCTAAGCATGTTTAATGTCAAATCAATTTGGGTAGACTATGGCTGCAAGCAGCCATACATAGAATACTAGGATCTCTGGGGGATTTTCAGTAGCTTGCTTTATCTATCTATCTATCTATCTATCTATCTATCTATCTATCTATCTATCTATCTATCTACCTATCTATCTATATCATTTTATCTATCTAACTATCTATCTATATCATTTATCTATCATCTATCTATTTATCTATCATCTATCACCTATCCATCTATCTATCTATCTATCTATCTATCTATCTATCTATCTATCTATCTATCTGTTTTAAAACAGTTTCACTAGGTAGTTTTGGCTGGTCTGAACTTGCTTTGTATTTCAGGCTGCCTTCAAACTCACAGAAATTCTCCTGCCTCTACCTTCTGAGTGCTGAGATTAAAGATGTGTACCACTACTCCCTGCCATTTTATTTTTTAAGCAACAATTATATATTTGTTGTGTATATAACAATATCTGATTTAAAGTCAGGCTTGACATACTAACAAAAACAGCATGTAATTTGTACAAACACAAAAGACAGGATAGAATAGAAGATTGAAGGTTGAGCCTCATCTTATAAAACTCAAAGTATGTCATTGGTGACAGAAAGTTTTGACACAGCTATCAAAACAAACACAGCAAAAGGAAAAACCACCAATAAATGAATCTGTGATAGAACAAGATGGAAGGAAATAAACTTTTTGTTCACGTCTGTAAACTTTTTCTTCATGTCACCCTTTGCTCATTTAACTCATATCCGAGAATAACATTTTTATCTTTTATCTGTACTGATTAGAATTGTAAGCATTTTAGATGAAATAATTTTTAGAACACTATCTTTCACTATTTTAATATTGTAAACATAGCTTTTTGGGTTTTTTTTTCTGTAAAGGGGAAGGATGATATTTTTCATCCAGCACCTTCCATGATTTGAGTACGTGAATATGTGCAGGTAGAATATATGCTAACTTAATTCCTAATGTGAAGTATTAGTTGATGACTAGTGAAGGAGTTAATACGTTCACGAATTTATGGGTGAATGGACTGAATCATCCTTATCGTGAGCTGTACAATCTTATATATCCTGTTTACCATTTATCAGGTGCCAATGCTGATCCAAGCCTTAGAGTCCACACAAGGGAGAAAATCTTTAGTAGACAAAGCCCCTGGACCTAGAAATACCCAGACATCAGTACCATGAGATCAACAAAAGTTATGGTTGGTAAATCACTGTCTGTATATTCTTTTTTTAACACAAACAGGCTTAGACACTACTTTACCTTTCGTTAAATATTGTTCTTTTCTCCTCTACACCCTCTATTCCTCTTCACTCTATCCTCCCTCTTTTGTCTTCTCATCAAGTGTCCTCCAGTCCTTTCAACCCTCAGAAACACAGTGGTTCTGTGGAGGACCCCGCTACATTAAACTCAGGATCAACGTATTCTTCCATGTGTGGCTTTCCTAATGGATTAATGTCATGGTGAGAGAAAGTGATGAATTCCTAGATGAGTGCTTCTTAGATTTTGGTAAGTGCAAACCACCATGATGTAACTAAATGCAACCTCTGTGTAGTGTGGGTGATGTGCAAGTTTCTGGATTCTTAATAGACCCAACCACCCAAGCTGAAAGGATTATGTTCCTTGGCTGACCTTGTCACAGGACCTTTCTCATGCCCAGCCTGACAAAGTCTTTCTTTTGGTCACATTCTTTCTTCATTACTTGGTATTCTGGCAATGGCAAAAATTTCAAAAAAGGGGTTAAACATAGGTGGTCTTCTTTAATCACCCTAGAGAAAATTTACCAGTTCTGAAGAACAGGATACACTTGGAACCACCTGTAACTCAGGTCACAGGCATGATTAAGGAATGCTTATGAATGCTTATTTCCTCATGGACTATTTACACATGCTAGAATAAATAGACTTCTGTCAGAAGATGTGGAACATTAGAGATCTAAATAAGTTACAAGTGAATGGATGTGACCTCGCGTCCTGCCCCCAGCTTCATTTGTTTTATTTTTCCAATGATAAGGACATTGACATGTAGTTCCCCAAAGGCAAGTGAAACAGCTTGGCTTATACCAACTTGAACAATCCAAATTCCCATAGCATTACCAAATCTATACCTTATAACTTCCAAATGTAATGTAAAACTGAGACCATATCATCAAATTAGACAAAGAATATAAGCCATGTGTTTTTATTTGTCTTCATATAAATTGTTTACTAGCACAACGTGGGACATTTTATTGAAAGTAGAGCTGTTGCCTTCTGTATTAGTTAGGGTTTCTATTGCTGTGACAAAACACCATGACCAAAATCCACCTCAGGAGAAAGGGGGTTACTTCATCTTATATCTTGTAGTTCATCATCCAGGGAAGTAAAGGCAGAAAAGTGATGCAGAGGTCATGAAGAAGTGCCATGGCTTGCTTCCTATGTCTTGCACAGCCTACTTACAAAGGTCTTCCCGTCCAGGGGTTGCACCACCCACAGTGGACTGAGCCTCCCCCCGCACATCAACTACTAATTAAGAAAGTATTCTATAGCCTTGCCTACAGGCCACACATTTTCTTGAGTCTCTCTTCCCAAATGACTCTAGTTTATATCAACATAAAACTATCCAGGACACATTTCTGAAACTTTTCTTGTTCTTGTCCATGTTGAGCTATGTCCAACATCAGAAAAGGCAGGTGTAAATAAGTCTAATTTAATGGCATCTATAAAACTCTCCTATAGACAGAGCCACACTGTTATTAAAGAGCAATAGAGATTACAAAAGGATATTAACAGAAGAAGTAGTGTTTAACTTCCCTCCACTTGCTGGTTTGGAATAAAACACATTGAATTCATACACATTAGACACAGTATTACCATGAGACAAATATTTCTTTTTCCTCCTCTGCCTCCCCACATTCTCTGGATCTCTTCTTCTTTCTTTTTTTTTTATCATCTTCTCATCAAGTGTCTTCCAATTCTTTCCACCTCCACACTTTAAGTCTTTCAGTATTGGTATATTTCTTTGAAGCATGTGATGCCATTTATACCTAGGTTAAGAAACTATTATAAACTTTGTATATTGAAATTGGCAAAATGCTTAAGTGTCTTAGCCACATAATGAAATTTATCCACCCCTACTGAAAGCATAATTTACAAACTTAATGTTTCCTACATATATAATTATATAAACACATACATATATTATATATAATCATTTGAGATAATTAGCTAACATTTTGAAATTATTAAGGGCAAAATATTGTTTCAATACTGTATTGTCATTTAAGGACAGTGCTATGCATATGCCCATTGACAAAGTAATACAGGGATGGAAATTTCAACCATAAAATGTTAAACATAGCACAGCTGACATTTCTTCTCTTGTGTGGAAAATTGGCAAAATACTCATTTTGGCTATTTCCCTATGTCTACTCTTTTTGAGTTTGCTTTCTACCTGTTTATGCACGGCCTTCAGGTACATCATTTAATCATGATTTTTAAAATCTTTCCAAATTTTTAATGTAGGTATGCAGCATTATAAAGTTTCCCAATTTTGTTAGACAACGACAATTATTTTTGAAGGATTTTATAAAACACCCCTTTATTGTTATGAACTCACAAATTAAAAACATCAGAAAATTAAACTAATGTAGCCACTCAGACACTTGTCATGTCCCAAATCTATATATCTCAACCAATTTCTATGTAGTTCAAATAGCCATCATGAAGACAGTGCTTTGCTTAGGTGTTACACTTCTGCCATCAATCACATTTTAATGCACCTGTACATCACAATCTTATTCTCTAATAGTTCCATCTTCTAAATAACATCAAAGCATTGTATATTGCACACGCTTTTCTCATCTATGCAAATAACTCATTTTTTTCAAGATTTGGGATACACATTTTATTAAAATCTTAATAGGTGTTTATATTTAAAATTATGGTTGTAATTTTAATATAAACCAAATGATTGGATATTCTTTATTTTTCTGGCCATAATACCTGACAGAAATCAATTTTATGAGAGCAAAGTCCAGGACATTCTGGTGGAGGAAGCACAGCTGAGTTTTTGGCAGCATGAGCTGGGGGCAGACACTTCTCACAAAAGGGTTGATCAGGAAACAGTCAGACCTAAATCTTCGTATTTCCACCTTTTTAATCTATTTCCATTGAGTAGACTCCATCTTCTATGTGCTCTGCAGACTCCAAAAGCAGTTCCACTGTCTGTAAAACAAAAATACTAACAGGAACCTTTGAGGGGAATTTTCAAATTTAAATCCTAAGAATAAAATTTACAAAGAATTTCTTGACAACTGAACAAACTAGAAAAGGCTCCACTGTATACCTGGGCAGTGGTATTTTTTAATTCAACAAATGACAAACATTAGTAAAGAAAAAGTGTTAAAACACCCAAAAATTTATTTTTAAAAAGCAAGCAGGTCAGTAAAAATAGAACCAGTAATGTAAGCAGCCAAAACAAAAGCCAATAGACACAGCCCCTACAGCAGGGAACAGCTGAGTACTGCCTTTAGATAGATTAAAACTAAGGACATGTGATCACAAAAGACAGGAAATCTATTTTTCAAGTTCCAACGGTAGTGTGTGTGTGTGTGTGTGTGTGTGTGTGTGTGTGT
>CABHPR010145239.1:18309-34883 GCA_902168415.1 Peromyscus melanophrys
GTGTGTGTGTGTGTGTGTGTGTGTGTGTGTGTGTGTTACAGTAGATATCATATATTTTATATACAGGTCTTTCTACTTTAGGTAAAGATAATTTTACATTGAGATTTATAATTTGATTATATAACTGGGTCATGTATGTTGACAAGGTTCTCGCTTTTGTGCTAAAATACATGACAATAATCTTCTTGCAAGGAAGGTTTGTTTGGCTCATACTTTCATGGGTTCCAGGTCACCATCAGTGTGGAAGATATGAGGGCTGCAGTGTTTCAGTCTCTAGTGGTAGGACACTGGATGTAGTTTGCCAGATAAAGTGAGGGAGCAGGACCAGAAACGGGGTCTGGCCTGGTAATTAAAATCCCCATTACAGTTCTTGACTGACATCCATGCCTGCGTACCATCCCAGGGTTTCAAAACTCTACAAATAGTGCCAAGGACTAGGGACAAAAATCTTAAAACAGAGTGGAGACATTTCTGATTCAAAGAAAACCAGTGTTATTGTGTGATTACAGAACGTATCACAGTGCTACCTAATATGCCCTGCCCGCTATAAGGTCAAGGTCCTGGCTCATTGCTGCTCAGTGGATGGAAATTAAGCTTCTGCTCAAACATGAAAGGAGCACCGAGCACTGTGTTCAGTCTTCCGTGCGCTCAGATCTGCGGTTGCCTCAAGGATCAGAAGACACAGGGCACAGGAGTCAGCAGTGAGGTGTCCTGCCAATTAGGATCTTCTGAGCAAAGTACACTAGAACTCTGTCACAGGCCAAGGCTTTGCACTCAACATCAGTGATCTGTGTTCTTTCAGAGAGTAACAACTCATTCCTTGAAAGAGAATGCTATCATTTTCTGATATGGACTTTCTTTTCATCCAAAGAGGCTATGTTCACATTTCAAAGAAAACCTGGTTCATGTAGCTAGGTCTTGTATTCCAGGGGATCCAGCAAGGTGTCATCTGCCTTTACAGAGTATCAAAATTTTACTAAACAACTGTCCCTACTTCAAATAAACTATAGGTTTATAGTGACTGGCTCTTCTCCTGCAATACAGGAAAACCCCACTGTACATGCCCAGGTCCAATCAGATGGCTGCCTTCAGATTACTCCAGAAGTAAGAAAATGGGGACATGGGGAAACATAACACTATTGCTTTAGGTGTTGGGGTCAGACAGATACATAAATTTTATTCTTATTTCAAGGATATGCAAATTAAAACACTAGCATTTTAGTTAAAACATTTCAGCTAACACCAAAGCAGAAAACAAATACTATGAGAATTTTGTTATAATAACACATAAAAATTTTCAGATTTCCCTTAAATGTCAACTAGAAATGAATTAAATCCATGGATATAGGGACAAATTCACCACTTCTGTTTTTCTAGAGAGGCTATTTTTATAGAACATTTCTAGATGTTGTTATATCAGTATGAAGAATTTAGGACTGCATTGATTTACCAGCACTGCCTTTTTAAACTAAAGGTGTCCTTACTAAAACTCACAACAGGATTTTTCAGCTATGGATACAATTACTGAATGAGTATGAAAGTCCCTGATGATAGTGCAAACAGGGAGATACGTATTCAAGGTTGTAGAATCCAGGCAGGAGCTATTTAAAGATGGAACCAGACACAGGGGAAAAAATCAAAGGTGATGTAAATAGCACAGAAGATTACAAATGACTCCATAAGCATTTAGGTAGGGTCTGGCAAGGTCAAATGCAATTCTCTCAACTGCTTTGCTCAGAAAGAATGCAGTTAAAGGCAACACATAGAGTATGATGGTGCATCTTTCATGAGTTCACCTTCCATGATGGGCTAGGGCTTTGTGGAGAGATAGTTGTTTGGGGGATCACTCATGCTCCTGTAAGTAACCCCTCACCTGTGTTCTTTTAGAAAGCCCCATGAACTCCTTGATCTCACCAAGTTGGACTTCCATGATATCAGATTTCAGTTTGTTCTTAGTGCCCATCTGAGGTAACTGGACTTCCTTTGTGTCTCCTCAGGAAATCTTAATACAACAGTTACATAAAATATGTATTAATATATAACATGAAATTGAAGGCCATATATTAGGAGAACAAAGGGGACTTGTAAGGGGCAAAGTCACCAGAAAGGGGAGGGTAGAGAGATCTGGGGTCATTTGCTCAATAAACAACATTTTCTGGTGGCGTGTATAACATGTCTCTGGTTCCTTATAAACAACTCTTTTATAAGCCAGAATATGGATAAGACCAAAATATAATTATCTTTAGATTTATATTCTCCAAATGTAATAGCTCTTTTATATTATTTGTTATTTAACTTTAAATAATTAGTAACCCATACTTTCTGTGCAAATATAATCATTATTTGGTGTTGGATTAGAAATAAGTATAAAATACAGTGAGTGGGAGAAAGTCACATGCAAAGAATGAGTACTTTCATTATGAGGAACACATGGAGAAATGCTTGTGAATAACCCAGCTGTTGAAAATCACTCTCCAGGAGTGTGGTTTTGACATCAAGCTTTTGTGTAAATATGATCTTGTGAGAGGAAGGTGTTAGTCCTCTATGTGCTTATATGTCTGTAGCACACTCAGTCTGGAAGAATATTTTCACAGAAATCATATTATATATTTATGTACACACACACACACACACACACAAAACCTTCATCTTACATGTTAGTCTACTTTATTACATTTTAAATTTATTTTGTTTTTTGTTTTGTTTTGTTTTTGTTTTTGTTTTTTCAAGACAGGGTTTCTCTGTGTAGCTTTGCGCCTTTCTTAGAACTCACTCTGTAACCCAGGCTGGCCTCGAACTCACAGAGATCCACCTGCCTCTGCCTCCCAAGTGCTGGGTGGGATTAAAGGTGTGCTCTACCACTGCCAGCTTTAAATTTATTTTAAATTGAGTTTAATTATAATTTTGAAGTTTCATTTAAACTGTAGCAACTATAGCACAATAAGTCACCATCAATTTCATTGTGGTAAAGCAATAAAGTTGGGCTCAATGTTTCTTTGAATTTATGAATAAAGACTTTGGAAAGTAAATTCATAATCACCACATTTGCATTTCTCTACACTAAAGAAGGTAATAAGATCATGAAATATCCCTATCATGATTGCCACTCTTGATGGCCATCTTAAAGTTTGAAGGACCAAGATATTAGTAAGCATACATATGGGCTTGTATGTGGAGGCTTTTCAAGATCATATTAACCAAGGAACAAAATCCACCCTCAGGGTGATTCTGACCACCACACATTCCTAGGAAAAGCAGAAGGACAGATAGTTTACTCCCTCCTTCCTTCCTGAAAACCATATTTAAGCTGCTATGCTAACTCACACCCTTCAACAAGGATGAATGAAATTGCTTGGCAATAAGAACCAAAATACCTTTGCTCTTTAATAAAATTGCTTCTTTCAGGTGTTTCATCATAGCGATGAAACTGACAAATGTAGGGGATTTCCTACCATTAGTGTTGCTAAAATGTATTACTTAGTTATATTGATGACCACCATATCTCTCTGTTGTAATAATACATAAATTCTACAGTAAACAAAGGCTCAGTAGACCTACCTCAATCTCCTTGAAGAACTCTTTCTGAGAAATCTTTTCTATATTTTGATAAAAAGAATCCAAAGGCTTCTAAGTAAAGTGAAAACAAATTTACCAGATGACCCAACTATAACCTATTTATATATCTGCTAAAACTCTAAGTCAATATACCACTGAGTTACCTGACCATCAATACATATTACATCATTGCTCACAGTAGGAAGTTATGGAATCAATCCAGACATCCATCAACCGGTAATTGTCTAAAGAAAACATACACATGAAGTTCTATTCAAACATAAGAATGAAATTTTATTTGCTAAAATATGGATACAACTGGAAATAATCTTACTAAGTGAAATAAACCAGACTCAAAAGGACAAATATTGCATGTTTATTCTCATTTGTAGATCTTAGATTTTTTTATAAGTACATAAAACCATATATGTATTTTATGAATGTATGTATGTATATGTGTGTATATAGTCTGTAAGGGAAAAAGAGGGAAGGAGAAAAGTAAGAGGGAAGAGGTGGAAAGGATAAGGGTATACATTCAAAATGAATGATATAATATGAAATTATTTATAAAACCCAACATATGTAAAATAGATATGCACTGTGGGATGGCTCAGCCCTAACAGGCTTGAGGGCCAGCCAGCCCAAACCAGTAATAAGATACTTTCTGAGAGTCGACCTGGGACTGCCTAAGGGCCTTAGCAACAGCAGCTGAGACATGATCTGAAGATGACCTGAACAATGAGAGGCAGCCATATCACATCAGCAGATGCACATTCATCAGACCTTCTCCCAGGGCAGGGTGGAGGGTATATAAGGCTTGCCTCTTCTTGAATAAAATGAGCTTGTTTCAACATCGTCCCAGAGTCTGTTGACTCTATGCCTAGTCGTCCCCCACCCCCCAAAGTACCCTGCTACAAAGCACCATGCTCATTTTTGGAGGAACGTGGAACCTTCTTGTTGTGGAATATTATTTTGAGATGTGTTACATTTGTTTATGATGTGGAACATTTGTTTAATGATGCAAAGATGTGTTGCATTCTTTTATGTTGCATTTGTTTAACTCTGTGAAGCTGTGTTACTGTGCCTGCCTAAAACACCTGATTGGCCAGGTAAAGAGCTAAACAGCCAATAGCAAGGAAGGAGAAAGGATAGGCAGAGCTGGCAGGCAGAGAGAATAAAGAGGAGGAGAAATCTTGGAAGAGGAGATTGAGAAGCAAGAAAAAGAGGAGAGGAAGACATCAGGGGCCAGCCACCCAGTACACAACCAGCAACAGAGTGAAAAGGAAGCAAAGGCATATAGAATATAGAAAGATAAAAGTCCAGAGGCAGAAGGTAGACATGATAATTTAAGTTAAGAAAAGTTTGCTAGAAACAAGCCAAGCTAAGGCTGGGCACTCATAAGAAACAATAAGCCTCTATGTATTTATTTGGGAGCTGGGTCGCAGGCCCTCCAAAAGCCAAAGAGTTAAAAAAAACAACCAACTACATCTTCCTTTTTGTTTGTTTGTTTTTCTGTTGAATTGTTCTTCTGCTCATCAGTTCATGGATATTTTCCTATAGCCTAATCACTAATGTTTTAGTATTTGCATTGTGGAGGGATGTCTTCCAGTTTTCCACAACCCTTTGCACTATGTTTCATTCTGATAATTTCGTTTTGTACATGTTTGCAAGATTTTGGTATAAATAATTTTACATTCCTATTTTCAAAAACATTGAAAAGCTTTGATAGAATTTTTCATCTCCAGCAATTGAAAGAAAAGTAGTGTCACAGTCACAGCTTTAAAGAAAATGCATATCGCCGGGCGGTGGTGGCACATGCCTTTAATCCCAGCACTCGGGAGGCAGAGCCAGGCGGATTTTTGTGAGTTCGAGGCCAGCCTGGTCTCCAAAGTGAGTTCCAGGAAAGGCACAAAGCTACACAGAGAAACCCTGTCTCGAAAAACCAAAAAAAAAAAAAAAAAAAAAAAAGAAAAAGAAAAAAGAAAAAAAAGAAAAAGAAAATGCATATCACAGAATGAAGATGTGGGAGAGAGGGTAAATCACAAGTTAGTGCAGCTTTGGAATACTTTAGGATGCATCCTTCTGTGACACAAGTTCTTATGTAATACTTGACATTTCGTTTGACAAATATTGCAGTTCACTGGAAACATAACCACTGCCCATATCAGGATTAACATCTTTATCAACCCAGACAAAATTTCATCCATAGTTTCTTTAAACATTTTCTCAGACATTCTCTCTTCTTCCATTTTCTAATTATGTAGCAGAGCCTGGAGAAATTCAGTCACTCAACAGATACTCCACAGAGTACTAAGTAATGATTAGACAATTTCTAAACCACAGGGATGTATCTAGGATCCAGTGAATAAAATTAAACCTTCAGAGAAATGTAATTGGGGAAAACAGTACTTAATATTTATGTAACTTAAAAATGTACTGTAGTATACCGGGACCTAGAGGTGAGTGACTGTGTTCATACCCAGTGAGGTCCACCCCCAGGACCCACTTCTGGGCCCCATCCCTTGACTGGGAACTCCTGCCCAACTTGGTCCCAGTTGCTGTCCAACAGGCAGGGCTCCTGCAGGAAGGCTCCCTGTTCACCAAGACCCCTGAGCAGCAGACCCTGCAATCTATACGCCCTGCCCCCATTCCCATCTGCCCGAGACCCCAGCTACTTCCAGAGGCTTGGAAACCAACCCCCAGCTCTACTCAGACCTAGAGAGCTCTCATCGGGCCTAGAAAGAGAGCTTTCATTGGACAAAGGGCTGTCTTGGACCAAGAGTAACCTCAGCAGACAGGGAATCTGCCAGCCCTCATTAGACCAAGAGTGGCTTTCTGAGAAGTAGAATCTGCCACCTCTCATTGGACCAAGAGAGGCTTCTTGAAACACAGAATCAGTCAGCTCTAACTGGACCAAGAGAAGACCAAGAATGAATCTGTGACTCACAGAATCAACTAGCTTGTGTTGACACTAGAGCAGCTTTCTGAGACACAGAATCTGCCTGCTCCAATTAGACCAAGAGCTACGATTAGACCCAGAAGGGCCCCTGAGACACAGACACAACAAGCGCAGAGTGGACCAACAGCAACTCACTCAGACACAAGCATCTCTTATACCCATTAGAGGAGGAGATGGGCAGATGTCAAGGCAGAAGTACAGACAACAACATAAAGAGCAATACAGCATCACCAGGACCTAGTCCTCCTCAACAGCAAGACCTGAACATCACAAGGTAATAGAAGCAAAAGAAAGCGACCTTAAGAATAGCAGCATGAAGATGCTAGAGGCCTTTCAAGAGAAAATGAAAAATGAAATGGAGGAAAAGAAACAAAAAAGTGGAAGAAATCAATAAAGAAATTGAGAAAAAGACAAACAAAAAATGGAAGAAATAGAGGAAAAGACAAATAAATTGGAAGAAAGCAATAAATCCCTTAAAGAAAACCATGAAAAAGCAATTAAACAGGTGAGGGAAACAGTTCAAGACCTGAAAAGGGAAATAGAAACAATGAAGAAGACACAAACAGAGGGAATGCTGGAAATAGAAAATCTGAGTAAACGAACAGGAACTACAGATGCAAGCATAACCAACAGAATATAAGAGATGGAAGAGAGGATCTCTGGTGTAGAGGATACAATAGGGGAAATGGATTCGTCAGTCAAAGAAAATACTAAAGCCAAAAAAGTCATAACACAAAACGTCCAAGAACTCTGGGACACCATGAAAAGACCAAACTTAATAATAATAAGGGTAGAGGAAGGAGAAGAATACCAACTCAAAGGCACAGAAAATATATTCAACAAGCTCCTAGAAGAAAACTTTCCCAACTTAAAGAAGGAAATACCTATAAAAGAAGCCTATAGAACACCAAACAGACTAGACCCCCCAGAAAAGTACCCTTGCCACATAATAATTAAACAACTAAACCTACAGAATAAACAAAGAATATTAAGAGCAGCAAAGGAAAAAGGCCAAGTGACTTATAAAGGCAAAACATCAGAATAACATCCGATTTCTCCATGAGACTTTGAAAGCCAGAAGGACCTGGACAGATGTAATGCAGACACTAAGAAACCATGCATGCCAGCCTAGACTAATAAACTCAGCAAAACTTTCAATCATCATTGACATAGTGAACAAGACATTCCAAGACAAAACCAGATTTAAACAATACCTATCCACAAATCCAGCCCTACAGAAAGCACTAGAAGGAAAATTCCAACGTAAGGAAGTTAGATACACCCTTGAAAACACAGGCAATAGATAATCCCACAGCAGTAAACCCCAAAGAAGAGAAGTACACACACACACACACACACACACACACACACACACACACACTACCACCAAAAGATAACAGGAACTAACAATCACTGGTCACTAATATCCCTTAATATCAATGGACTTAATTCACCCATAAAAAGACACAGGTTAACAGAATGGATACAAAAGCAGGACCCATCTTTCTGCTGCATACAAGAAACACACCTCAATTTCAAAGATAGACACTACCTAAGAATAAAAGGTTGGGGAAAGTCTTTCCAATCAAATGGTCTTAAGAAGAAAGCTGGTGTATCCATCCTAATATCCAATAAAATAGACTTCAAACTAAAATCAATCAAAAGAGATCAAGAAGGATATTAGATACTCATCACAGGAAAGATCCACCAAGATGAAGTTTCAATTCTGAACATTTATGCCCCAAACATAAGGACACACACATATGTAAAAGAAACATTACTAAACCTTAAATCACACATAAAACCCCAAACATTAATAGTGGGAGACTTCAACACCCCACTCTCACCACTGGACAGATCTACAAAATCGAAACTTAACAGAGAAATAAGGGACTTAACTGATGTTATGACTCAAATGGACTTAATTGATATCTACAGAACATTCCATCCTAACAAAAAAGAATATACCTTATTCTCAGCACCCCATGGAACCTTCTCTAAAATCGACCACATACTCGGCCACAAAGCAAATCTCAACAGATACAAAAAAATTGTAATAACCTCCTGTGTTCTATCAGACCACCATGGTATAAAGTTAGATTTCAACAACAACAAAAATTACAGAAAGCCTACAATCTCATGGAAACTTAATAATGCTCAACTGAATCACCAATGGGTCAAGGAAGAAATAAAGAAAGAAATTAAAGACTTTCTAGAGATCAATGAAAATGAATATACCACATACCCAAACTTATGGGATGCTATGAAAGCAGTGCTAAGAGGAAAATTCATAGCACTAAATGCCCACATAAAGAAGTTGGAGAAATCTCACACTAGTGACTTAACAGCACACCTGAAAGCCCTAGAACAAGAGGAAGCAAAGTCACCCAGGAGGAATAGATGCCAGGAAATAATCAAATTGAGAGCTAAAATCAATAAAATAGAAACAAAGAGAACAATACAAAGAATCAATGAAACAAAGAGTTGGTTCTTTGAGAAAATCAACAAGATAGACAGGCCCTTATCCAAACTAACCAAAAGGCAGAGAGAGAGAGCATCCAAATTAGCAAAATCAGAAATGAAAAGGGGGACATAACAATAGACACTGAGGAAATCCAGAGAACCATCAGGTCATACTTCAAAAACTTGTATTCCACAAAACTGGAAAATCTAAAAGAAATGGATAATTTTCTGGATAGGTACCACATACCTAAGTTAAATCAAGACCAGATAAACTATTTAAATACACCAATAACCCCTAAGGAAATAAAAACAGTCATTAAAAGTGTCCTAACCAAAAAAAAAAAAAAAAAAAGCCCAGGACCAGATGGTTTCAGCACAGAATTCTAACAGATCTTCAAAGAAGAGATAATACCAATACTCTTTAAATTGTTCCACACAATATAGAAACAGAAGGAACATTACCAAATTCCTTCTATGAGGCTACCCTGATTCCCAAGCCAAACAAAGATGCAACAAAGAAAGAGAACTACAGACCAATCTCCCTCATGAACATTGATGCAAAAATACTCAATAAAATATTGGCAAACAGACTCCAAAAACACATCAAAACAATTATTCACCATGATCAAGTAGGCTTCATCCCAGGGATGCAAGGGTGGTTCAACATACAAAAGTCTGTCAATTTAATACACTATATAAACAAATTGAAAGAAAAAAAACACATGATCATCTCACTAGATGCTGAAAAGGCCTTTGACAAAGTCCAACACCCCTTCATGATAAAGGTCTTGGAGAGATTAGGAATACAGGGAACATACCTAAACATAATAAAGGCAATTTACAATAGCCAACATCAAAGTAGATGGAGAGAAACTCAAAGCGATTCCACTAAAATCAAAAACAAGACAAAGCTGTCCACTCTTCCCATACTTATTCAATATAGTACTTGAAATTCTAGCCAGAGCAATAAGACAACATAAGGAGATCAAGGGGACACAAATTGGAAAGGAAGAAGTCAAGCTTTCACTATTTGCAGATGACAGTATACATAAGTGACCCCAAAAATTTGACCAAGGAACTCATACAGCTTATAAACATCTTCATCAATGTAGCAGGATACAAGATTAACTAAAAAAAAAAAATCAGTAGCCCTCTTATATACAAACGACAAACAGGCTGAGAAAAAAATCAGAGATACATCACCCTTTACAATAGCCACAAATGATATAAAATACCTTGGGGTAATTCTAACTAAACAAATGAAGGACCTGTATGACAAGAACTTTAAGTCCCTGAAGAAAGAAATTGAAGAAGATGTCAGAAAATGGAAAGATCTCCCATGCTCATGGATAGGTAGGATTAACATAGTAAAAATGGCAATCTTACCAAAAGCAATCTACAGATTCAATGCAATCCCTATCAAAATACCAACACAATTCTTCACAGACCTGGAAAGAACAATACTCAATTTCATATGGAAAAAAAACAACCCAGGATAACCAAAAGAACCCTGTATAATAAAACAACCTATGGAAGCATCACTATCCCTGACTTCAAGCGCTACTATAGAGCTATAGTAATAAAAAAACAGCTTGGTACTGGCATAAAGACCGACATGTGGACCAATGGAACCGAACTGAAGACCCTGACATTAATCCACACACCTATGAACATATGATTTTCGACAAAGAAGCCAAAACTATACAGTGGAAAAAAGAAAGCATCTTCAACAAATGGTGCTGGCATAACTGGATGTTAACAGAAGACTGCAAATAGATCCATATCTGTCACCATGCACAAAACTTAAGTCCAAGTGGATCAAAGACCTCAACGTAGATCCAGTCACTCTGAACCTGATAGAAGAGAAAGTAGGAAGTAGTCTTGATTGCATTGGCACCGGACATCACTTCCTAAATATAACACCGGTAGCACAGACACTGAGAGAAACAATTAATAAATGAGACCTCCTGAAACTGGGAAGCTTTTGTAAAGCAAAGGACACGGTCAATAAGACAAAACGACTGCCTACAGAATGGGAAAAGATCTTCACCAACCCCACATCTGACAGAGGGCTGATATCCAGAATATATAAGGAACTCAAGAAATTCGACATCAAAATACCCAACAGTCCAATTAAAAAATGGACTAAACATTTAGCTCTGTATAGAGCTAAACAGAGAATTCTCAACAGAAGAAGCTCAAATGGCTGAAAGACATTTAAGGAATTGCTCAACATCCTTAATCATCAGGTAAATGCAAATCAAAACGAATCTGAGATGCCATCTTACACCTGTCAGAATGGCTAAGATCAAAAACACTGAAGACAGCTTATGTTGGAGAGGATGTGGAGCAAAGGGAACACTCCTCCACTGTTGGTGGGAATGCAAACTTGTACAGCCACTTTGGAAATCAATATGGCACCTTCTTAGAAAATTGGGAATCAACCTCCCTCAAGACCCAGCTATACCACTCTTGGGCATATACCCAAGGAATGCTCGATCATACCACAAGAACACATGCTCAACTATGTTCATAGCAGCATTATTTGTGATAGCCAGACCTGGAAACAACCTAGATGCCCTTCAACTGAAGAATGGATAAATAAAATATGGTACATATACACAATGGAGTACTACTCAGCAGAGGAAAAACAATGACATCATGGGTTTTCAGACAAATGGATGGAACTAGAAAAAAATCATCCTGAGTGAGGTAACCCAGACTCAGAAAGACAAACATGGTATGTACTTACTCATAAGTGGATACTAGATGTAAAGCAAAGGATAACCAAATTGCAACTCACAACTCCAGGGAGGCTACCTAGTAAAGAGGACCCTGAGAAAGACAAAGGGATCGCCCAATGACAGAGAAATGGATGAGATCCACATGAGCAAACTGGGGGTTGAGGGGTAATGGAGGGCAAGATTCAGGGGAAAGAGAGCTTAGGGGAGCAGGGGGTACCAGCTGGATCAGGAGCGGAGTGGGAGAACGGTGAGGGAGATACCATGATGAATGAAGACCCCATGGGAATAGGAAGAAGCAGAGTGCTAGAGAGGTCCCCAGAAATCCACAAAGATACCTCCACTGTAGACTACTGGCAATGGTCAAGAGAGTGCCTGAGCTGACCTGCTCTGGTGATCGGATGGCCGAATACCCTGGCTGTCATGATAGAACTCTCATCCAGTATCTGATGGAAGCGGATGCAGAGATCCAAGGCCAAGCCCCAGGTGGAGCTCCAGAAGCCCAATCGGTGAGAGAGAGGAGGGATTGTATGAGCGAGAGATATTGAGACCATGATTGGAAAAAGCACAGGGACAAATAGCCAAACTAGTGGAAATGCATGAACTGTGAACCAATAGCAGAGGAACCCTCATGGAACTGGACCGGGCCCTCTGGATAAGTGGGACAGTTGATTAGCTTGAACTGTTTGGGAGGCCCCCAGGCAGTGGAGCCTGGACCTGTCCTTGGTGCATGGGCTGGCTTTTTAGAGCCTGGAGTCTATGCTGGGACACTTTGCTCAGTCTTGGTGTAGGGAGGAGGGGACTGGACCTGCCTCGGCTGAGTCTAGGCTGAGTCTACCAGGTTGGGCTGACTCCCCAGGGGAGACATTGCCTTGGAGGATGTGGGAATGGGGGGTGGATTGGGGGGGAAGGCTCGGGAGTGGGAGGAGGGAGGATGGAGGAATCCGTGGCTGATATGTGAAATTAAGTTAATTATAAAATAAAATAAATTATATATATATATTCATATATATGTACTCTAAAGATTTTACAGGCAGTAATGCAGCTAACACATTCTAAGGATTTTTAGAAATGTTAATAAATAAAAATGGACTATAATTTATGAACTGTCACTGTATTTAACTTGCAGATGATGTAATCTGGGCAAAGAAGTAAAATTTAGCTCAATATCTTAGAGCTGTGAGTGGAAAGGCTTCATAGAAGCACAAAGACTGACTCCAGAGTCTGGATATTTAAATAACTTTTTTTAAATGATTAAGCCATCACCATCAACCTTGTGTCAAGGATTTTCCATTCACATTCAGAGAACAAATTCATAGCCCACATTAAATCATACTTTTGTAAAGACCAATGAAAGTAGTTCACACAAATCCATCTCTGATCTATGCACATGACTGCATTAATTAGCTTTACACAGCTATGACTCAAATGCCTCATAAAAACCACAGAGAAATATTCATTCTGTAATTTATCCGAGGGAAGGTGGCATGGAAGAGTGGTTTATGCCATCTATGGTGGCTACAACCTGTGATGAAAGCTATTTACAATGTGGAAGATCAGGAAGCAGAGAGGGCTCTGTAACCAAGAGCCTGGCTATAAAGGGCACATTCCTGCTAACTTCCCACTACAAGAATTCTTCCACGCCCTAAAGACTCTACAATATTCTAAAATAGTGCTACCAGTA
The DNA here is from genome assembly GCA_902168415.1 of Peromyscus melanophrys. NCBI lineage: Eukaryota > Metazoa > Chordata > Mammalia > Rodentia > Cricetidae > Peromyscus > Peromyscus melanophrys. The sequence goes on from CABHPR010145239.1 coordinate 31,712, forward strand.
GAGAAATGGTCATTTACTATATGAGCCTCTGTGAGAGTTTTCATATTAACACTACAACATTCTGTCACTGATCCTCAAAGGTTCCTGGCCATCTCACTTGGCTAAACAAATTTAGTTAAACTTTGAGTCCTCAAGTATGAACACCTTGTGAAAATCTCTTCTGTGAGATATCGAGAGATATCTTGAAATGCAAAGCAAACTTTTAATTGTTAGCACTTTAATATCAAGAGAAAAGTTAGATACTACTTATATACAATATCATAGTAAATATTCCTATTCCAAAATGATGGGATGGGAGAATAGCAGGAAAAGACTGGATAAAAGTAAGACAGAAACCCAGCAGGAGCAAACATAAAATCCTGCGTGCTCTATATTCGCATCTGAAGTACATAGTGTTATGAACTCCAGGGCACTTAGGTGCTGTGGGATATTGTACTGTATGCCATGAATATGTGTTGCTCTGATTGGTTAATAAATAAAATGCTGATTGGCCAGTAGCCAAGCAAAAAGTATAGGTGGGGTGAGCAGATGAGGAGAATTCTGGGAAGAGAAAGATCTGAGTCAGGAGTCACCAGCCAGACACAGAGGAAGGAAGATGTCAAGGTAGAACTGAGAAAAGGTACCAAGCCATGTGGCTAAACATAGATAAAAATTATGGGTTAATTTAAGAGTAAGAGCTAGTCCATAATAAGCCTGAGCCAATGCCCAAGCAGTTATAATTAATATAAGCTTCTGAGTGATGCCACAGAGAAACCTTTTCTGCGGGGGCCTGGTGGGACCAGAGAAACCTTCCTACTACACTTGGGCTGCTATGGGTCTGCTGCCTGCAGCACACCTGATATCTCACCAGGGATGGCTTCACAGTTACTTGCAGTATTCATAGCATGTCCAACAATAGCATTTGAAGACTGGTTGCTTCCTACATTTTGAAGTTAGGATTTAGACATAGTATGTAAAATTTATTTTATGGGACTATATTCAGTTTAGAACATGATTTATTGTATTCTTATAGGATGTGCTATATCTTCTATTTTTGAAATTTATTGCCTATTTATAAATAAGAACATCTATATATTAATCTACCAGAGAAAATAAAGGGCTCTTTACCAAAGAGGCTTGCTGAAAGATCCACGTAAGTGTTAAGAGATAAGCTAAACCTAGAAGTTCAAGCCCACCTTAGTCAGATGCACCTTAAAAAATTCTGAGAATCAAAAAGCCTTGTTTTTAAAAGTGAAAATAAACAAATGTTATGCCCTCTTTTCCAGTACCTAACAGCTATACTGTTATACACCGTCATGCAATGCTGTGTCAGCCTATCCTCGTCCTTCCTCTGCTCTCCTTGCTCACATCACTCACTTTATTGCCTTGCCCATTTTGTCTGCACTACAAATGACTTCAATATCTCTAAGCTAATCCCTCTCCTGGGATGTGCTAGTCTCATGTACTTAGTGGTCAATTGAGAGACAAATTTAAGTTCTATTGTCTATCGTTGTATTTTTAGTAGTTTTATTTCAAGGTGTTTATTGTGGACTCCAATTTCTTCTACTTTGAAGTAGAGCTATAACAATCATTTAAAAGCACACACAACCAGTTGAGATCGAATATTCCTCAGTGGTTGGCTAATAAGCTACGGCAGACCCTTTGTCCCCTAAATTGCTTTGTGGGGATATTTTATTATAGTAGCAGAAAAGGAAACTAAGACAGCAGGAGATTTAAGTACCCCACTTTAACCAATGGACAAGTGCTGTGGGATGTTCTGTATGGCAAATGTGTTGCTCTGATTGGTTAGTAAATAAAATACTGATTGGCCAGTAGCCAGACAGGAAGTATAGGTGGGACTAACAGAGAGGAGAATTCAGGTAAGAGGAAGGCAGGGAGAGAGACTGCAGCCGCCGCCAGGACAAGGAAGATGTAAGGTACCAGTAAGCCACGAGCCACATGGCAAAGTATAGATTAATAGAAATGGGCTGAATATAAGAGTTAGAGTTAGACAATGATAGGCCTGAGCTAATGGCCAAGCAGTTTAAATAATATAAGTGTCTGTATGTTTATTTTATAAGTGGGCTAAGGGACTGCCGGGGTTTGGCGGGACCCAGAGTGAAAACTCAAGCTACAGACAAGTTATCTAAACAAAATATAAATGTAAAAGTGTTTTAGTTAAATGATATCACAGATAAAATGTATTTGACAGATATTTATAGAATACTCCACAGAAACACTACAGAATATGTATTCTTCCTACAAGCCCGTGAAAGTTGCTCTAAAATAGAACACTTACTGGGGCACAAGGCAAATCTCAGCATTATAAGAATATGAAATAACTCCTTATATCCATCTGACCATATGAATTAAAGCTTGAATCAGTAACAAAACGAACTACAGAAAGTATACAACCTCATGGATATTAAATAATACTCTATTGAACAAGGAATGTGCCACTGAAGGAGTCAAGAAGGAAATGTAAAAATTCCTAAACTAAATGAAATGAAATCCCAATGTATCAATGTCTCTGATACACAATGAAAGCAATTGTAAGAAGGAAATCTACAATTTTAAATGCTTATGTTAAAAAGTCATATAGAACTAAAATAAATGACTTAATGCACCATAAGAGTTTGGAGAAAGAAGAATCCAGAAGTGTATATGAATTTCTAAATGGTCTTACTAAATAAAAAAAAAGTAGCCAAATATAGGGGTGAAAGTCTTAGAGAGATCAGGAAAATAGGGAAAACCACCAGCTAACCTTACCTCACCAACTCTGCAGCTTCCAAATTCAAGTTACTTCCTGTCCACCCATGCACATATGTCTTGCTGTTCTGCCATCTGATTTGCTCTCTGTCCAGCTACATCACTTCCTCTTCCTACACAGCTCTGTCACTTTCTGTCTGTCTGTACAGACCTCCAGCCCTCTATGGTTGGTACTGGGATTAAAGGTGTGTGTCACCACGCTTGGTTCTGTTCCCTAGTGTGGCCTTGAACACACCGAGATCCTGCCTGCTAAGTGATAGGATTAAGGGCATGTGCTACCACTGCCTGACTTCTTTGTTTACTTATAATGTCTTTTCTCCCCCTCTGATTCTCCAGGCAAGCTTTATTTATCAAAACACAAATAAAATATCACCACATTTCAGCACAAATATAAAATACCACCACACAGAAGTAGTGGATAAGC
>CABHPR010145240.1:0-40361 GCA_902168415.1 Peromyscus melanophrys
GTTAGACTGCTCTTGACTCTGATTGTATCCTTCCTTTGTTTACTTACAGTTTACATCCTGTGGACAAGAGTTGTCTTCTATTTCCACTTCATACTGGCTTTCCTGAATTTCTTATTCTTTGTACTATACCTGAAAATTGTTTCAGAAACTGTTGTGATGCATGTTTACAGTATCACTTTCATTACTACTGTGATTCACCTCTACAGCATCACATTCATTGCTGCTCTGATGCAACTCTGCAACATCACTCTCATTGCTGCGATGCAACTCTGCAACATCACTCTCATTGCTGCTCTGCTGCACATCCACAGCATCATGTGCATTACTGCTATAACGCACCTTTACAACTTCACATTCATTACTGCCATGATTCACCCCTACAGCATCACTTTCATTGAATTTTCCACATTTTGCTACTGTTTCTATCTCGTTGCCCTTGTGGCTTTTACATACCATATATGCATACATTGTTTCCATTTTTTCTTCTCTCAATTGTTACAGGACAAATTTTTTGGTCATATCAAATACTGAACCCCAAGTTTCTGAAAGTTTCCTGCTTACAGAAGTAGCAAACTAAAAACTTGTGATAAGAACAGATGTTTAGGGTATTCCCAGCACAAACTCAAATATAAATTTTTATATATTCTATGTGGAAGAATGGAATAATTTCTAAATATAAATGCATGCCACAGGACATTTTTTTTCAATTTGGCAACTAATTTTTGATGCTCAAAGTCCTGGTTTCCTTGTGTGCTCTCTATTTGTTCTTATTACTTACAGAGAAGAAATTATGCTTAACAGATTTTTAAACATAATCCAGTATGTCAATGATGATTAATTTTTTTGTATCAACTACAATGAGCAAGTATGAGACCAGATACTTGATCAGACATTTTGGTAGTTTGAAGAAGATAGTCCCTATAGATTCATGTACTGAAACCCTTGGTACCCTGTTTTTGATGCTTTTGGGAGAGGCTTAAGAGGTCTGTCATCGCTGGAGGAAATATGCCACTGGAGGTAGGCTGTGAGATTTCTAAAACTCCTGCCATTTGCTCTCTTTGCTCCTCAGAAGTAGTTTAAAACGTGAGCTCACACAGATTCCTGCTCTAGCATCCAGGCCTCTGCTTTGCCCATAGTTCTTTCATCACATTAACAGAAAATAACTAATACAGTCAATATTACATGTTATGCAGAGGCTGTTTCTGAATGAAGTTAGTGAGTATTATCCTCTTCCAAGGAAGGGGTAAAGAAATACCCAGCACACAGCATTTCTATTTCAGTTGTAGCACTTAATCTCCTGGAGAGTACTCTGTCAGTATTTGGACAGGAATTTTATCATCAACTGCCCTGGATCTTCAGCTAGTTCATGTACATGACACAGCTCAGCTTTCCATTCACCATTATAACATGAACCATTTTCTTTAATAGTTTTCTTTCTGTAATATACACATTATGTTGGTTTTGTTTATCAGGAAAACACTAACATGCCATCTCTCTGATTGTAAATATATTTTTTCTATAAACATTTATCTAACCCAGCAAACAAACCTGTAATTATTTATAAGTACTTATTCAGTGACTTGTGTATATTACATTGAATGATATCTGAATCAAAAAAAATTATCCTGTATTTCTGCCATGATACTATAAGACAGATTGTCTTATTTGAAAAAAAAATGTATAATAAAGTAAATTGAATCCAAAAATAGTCACAAGAACAATAACCAAGATTTTAGCCAAGATTTGTCTTTTCATATATTTATTTTAATTGTATCATTCAAACTTTGAGCAGTTTCATTTCTTCTAAGGACAACTAATTATATCTCAATTATTTGAAGAGATTTTAATTCTATACTTCATTAACTTTATTAGAAATTACATACTATCTAATCTTTGAACCATTATAAGATTATGCATATATGTGTGAAACATTTGTCTTTCAGTTACTTCCTTAATACTTCACATACATGCTTCTATGAGGTTAGAACACTTCATTGTCATAGATAAATTATTATTTTATGTTGAATGAAAACAAACTTAAGTATGGTAAAACAGGCTCACTCTCAGAGGTTCTACTAATATAGGAAGAGTAATTTTATTCTTTTTTTATGGAACTTATTTTTATCATGACTATTTCACTATTTATCTGAATATATTTACTCAAAAACAAAGAACATTTAAAAACAATAATGTGGATAACCAATTAGGGAACTCATCTCTGGGAATAACTAATTCTCCTCTCAGCAGTGGTTAAATGCCTGTAGCTCTTCATCTCATGTTTGGGCTCCATGTGATTTCGTTTACCCACATAAGCATGTAAATAGGTGTTGTCATTGTTCATGTCTTGTTTAGGAAGCCATGTTGTTGAAGTTTCGTGAATGTGACTTTTCATGGTGGTGGTTGTCATTTAAAAGACAATTTTGTAGCAGACTCCCTGGTCCTCTGGATCTTCCATCTTTGCATCCCTCTTCTTTGTTGTTTTCTGAGACTTAGTGGTCAACCCTAACATGTAAGCAGTACTAAACTGTACTAACACATGTAAGCAGTACTAAACTGAAAAACAAAACCAAATAGTAATAATATCTTTATCTCCAATACAGTTATGTGAACCAAAAAAAAAATCAACTTAGACAAGCATGATTTATTTGCACAGCTTATTGTAAGTTTTGCTAATTAACACAGAAAATGTTCTGGTTTTTTATTAGTATTTTGTTAAACTTTATTTTCTTAATCACTCTCAGTGGTAAAATATCATCAAAATACTACCAAAACATAACAGAAGATCAACAATATTTACTGTCCATAATACATTTCCTCATCATTAGAAGCACAGTTTTTGGCATTTTGACAAATATTGTACTTTTTGCACTAAATTCTAACGATCACAAATAGTAATTAAATAGTCTCTGAATGCTAGTAATAAGATAATTGCTCTTAGTAAGAAATCATTTGTAGTCGATAAATTCCTGTGGTAACCTATTACTGGTTTATATGATTGGCACATCTCAAACAGATACAAAATACAACTGCTTTTTCAGAGTTGTAAAGTATATAGAAACTTAATTAATTTAACTGTATAGGTTAATTTAATTTTTTTATGTGAACAACAGTCCATCAACTCCAAATTTATACAGTTTTCTATAGAGTCTTGAACATAATTGTGAATATACATTACTATTGCAAGAATAGTTACTGATTCCATGTAATGAAAGGTTCTACTTTTAATACTACTACTCATTTATTGACATAATAAATTTCATATCATTTCCTTATCAAGCAATATCAATAAAATAACTTTATCATCATTTCCGCAGATGAATTGATAAATTGGAATGAGTATTGCCAAAGTTCACTCATCCCTTAATCCTATTTAATATTAGGGATTTTGCTGTATTTAAGAAGGCCTGAGTCAATTTGTTAACATATCCTTTTGCTGCCAGATATTAAAGGTAAATCAATTTCATTTTGGAACTGGCTCATGTGCATGTTTCTGAGTTTTTGCATCTTCTCCATATTGCACCTAATAGCTTACCTTTGAAGTATTATCTCTGCCCCATGCTGAATTAGTTCTTACCAAGGTATATTCTGTCCATCCTTTTTACATACACCCTCTGCTTTTCCTCCTCTCACAAAGCGTGTTTTCATCTTTGCCTCTCTCATTGTAGAAGATGCTCTACTTCAAATCGAAAGTATAGTGCTCATCTTATTCAAAATCTCAGCTGAATCAAGCATAGCTGTGAATTTATATATACCATCCACTTTGTTTTTGTTTGTTTGCTTGTTTTGACACAACCTAGAGTTAACGAAGAAGATTGAACTGTAAATTGAGAAAATATTTATATAACATTGGCCTGTAGGCTAGCCTCAGGGTTGGTTTTCTTAACTAAGGATTGATGTGGGAAAGCCCAGACCGTTGTGTGTGGGGCCACCCCTGTGCTGGTCATGCTGGGTTGTTTAAGAAAGCAGACTGAGCAAACCATGGAGGTCAAGTCAGTAAGTAGCATTCTGACACACATTCTATTTCAGTCCCTGCCTTCAGGTTCCTTCCTGCTTTGAATTCCCGCAATTCTGAAGTGTGACCCGAAAGGTGTAACAGGAAATAAACATTTTCTTCCCAAGTTGCTTTTGGTCATGGTGTTTTCTCACAGCAGTGGAAGCTACTAACTTAGCTACCTTGAAACAGTCACTTAGGATACTGGGCACATTTCCTCATTCGTGATACAGTTTTGGCATTTGACTCATTGCTTTTCACTCTTTCTGGCTCTTAATACATTATTACTTTTTCTACATCGATTAGTCTTTTCTTTTGTTACTTTGCTATTGGGTGCTGTGTGATATTTTGATTGCATTCTGACCCTCCCAAGACTGACAACCAAGTTTATTTTGAATCAGAGTGTAGAACTAGCTACAAGCTGAACAAAATTAATCATAGAGGTTTTGGAGGATTGAGGACAGATAGAAACAGGAAGTAGCAGGATGGGGCTTAGAGATGATCTCTGCCTTTTTGGATGGAGGAATGACAGAGATAGGAGATCACTGGTCCCTTCTCCCCTGATTCTCTGATCACTCAGGTTCTTACCTCGATACCTGACTTCTGAGGTTTTATTGAAAAAGTAAAATTAGATAAATGCATCATCTGGCGTCCAAGTTAGAGCATGAAACCACAAGATAACCACTTGCCACTGGCTTGGCAGCCACTGGAGCTGCCACCACTGAATGACTTTTCCTCCATCACCCCAAGCCCTCTGAGTGAGTCTGGGATTATTCTGTTGCAGTCTCTCTACAACAGCTTCTAGCTGTTGTCCATTCCTGGTCCCAAACTACAAAGGTTCCAAACTTCACAGGCACCTGGCCTCCAAACACCACAGGAGTTTGCCACCCACTGCCAGCAGGCTCTGCCTTCAGGTAGCTCCTTGCCCTCACTTCTAGCTACATGTGCTTCTTCTACATCTGCTTTCCGGGTGGCTGGCTTCCTCTCCTTGTGGGTTAAGGGCTTCCTCTGGACCGCATCCTCTGGCTGCTGCCACACCAGGACAGCCACCTCCATATCCACTTGGGCTTCTATTGTTGTATCTGCCACACGCTCTCAGCTCCCAGCTCTGCTCTAGCAGTGGCAGCTACCCTCAGCCAATGCCTGTGTTCTCTGCGCAGCCGTGCTACTCAGCAACAGATAATCTGACACTTCAGTTTCATTGTCAGCAGATCTGATGAGAAAACCTGGGAAGTTTTAAGGGTGGGGGAGTAGCTGAAGAAAAGAAAAATTTCCCCCACATTAAAAATGGAAAATATTATGATGCAGGGAGTTAGGTCTCTGTATAGTTCCACAATGGATGGTTTGAAAATGGAACAATTAAATGAAGGGACAACCAAGTTAGCTGGGATTGACATAACGTCAATTATAATCATTATCATTTTGGTAGTTCATATTTTATCCCTAAAAAATTGGTTTGATATCAGTGCCAGATATGAAAAAATGACTGATAAGATACAATCCCTGTAAAGACATGCTAATGAAATCAAGACAAATATTCACACACAGACAGAGGAGTTCAGAGCAGAGCTACTGAACCATTGCCTTACGAAACTGAGGAGGAGCCGCCCAAGGTTTTTAGGAAACCAAACTTAATTTGTCTAGTTACTTAAGAGTCTATAGTTCATCAAATAGCATGGCCATTCAATCTAAACTAACTTATAAGACTAACAAATGCCTTTCATTTGATCAGATATAACCTGCCAAAAAGGAAACCCCCAAAGTTAGGATTGGGGCAGGGTTTTGTTTCTGTCTTTGCAGAAGAGTGAAGGCTAAGGAATCTGAAGATCACTGGACATATGAGACATTTGAAGAAAAAAGACAAATCATCCAGAGAAAGTGTCCTAAGAAAAAGAGTAAATGGGCCTAATGGTATAACACATTTCCAACAGGACAAAATTTCATAAATCTTCCAAATTTCTGCTGTTTTCAACAGACATATAAGGCAACTGGTCTTTTCGTAGTTCCAGTTTAATTAAAAATTAAAACTGACTTTGAAGTTAGAATGTGGCTTTCTTTTCTCTAAGCCCAAGAATTCTTGTTGAAGAAAAATCCAAAATCTCTCTCTGTAGCAAGAATTCTAAAAGGTCTTATAATAAAAAACCCAAAGGCAGATATTGGGGTGAAAGCTGAAAGATCAGAGAAGTACAACAGCCAGCCACTAGCTTATGTCTACAAAATTCTCAGCCTCAAGAGAGCAAGTTCCTGTTTCCTCACACCTTATATAACTTTCTGTGTCCTGTTGCTGGAAAATTTCTCTCGAGCTCCCAAGTCCCGCCAGCTCCCAAGTCCCGCCAGTCCCAGAAACCACTTACAAAATAAACACACAGACGCTAACATTATTTAAACTGCTTGGCCATTAGCTCAGGCCTATCATTGTCTAGCTCTTACTCTTATATTTAGTCCATTTCTATTAATCTCTACTTTGCCATGTGGCTCGTGGCTTACCGGTACTTTACATCTTCCTTCTCCTTGCCGTGGCTCCAGCCAGTCTCTCTATCCTTCCTTCCTCCTCAATTTTCCTCTCTGTTAGTCCCGCCTATACTTCCTGTCTGGCTATTGGCCAACCAGTGTTTATTGACATACAGCGATATCCACAGCAGTGTCCTGCCATATTACTTCCTGGGATTAAAAGTGTGTGACACCACAGCCTAGTTCTGTTTCTTCATGTAGCCCAGTGTGGCCTTGAACTCACAGAGATCCAGACAGATCTCTGCCTCTGGAGTGATAGGATTAAAGGTGTGTGCCACCACTGCCTGACCTCTATGTCTGATTTAGTGGCTGGCTCTGTCCTCTGATGCCCAGGTAAGCTTTATTGGAGTATACAATATATCACCACATCTCTCTCATGTCGGAAGAGCCAAACACCAAAATTAAGGGATTAGTGTACTGCCAGTAATCTCATAATCCTTTGCTTTTATTTTGACTCTTTAAAATTTTTCTTAAGGTATAAATATTATCTCAAAATTTATAAGATATTATATATATACACTTTCAGATATTATTGGTCATATAGAATATTAATTTTAGTAAAAGACTTAATTTAACTTCCTATACATGATTTCAGACTTGAGTCTCTATCAGGTAACTAGGCATTAGCTTGTGTAACCCATATGTACTTAACTAGTTGTGGTCTTTTAACCTCTCTGAGATCTGCTGCATATGTCATTTAAAATGTTCAAATTTTGTTCAGTGAACTGTACCAACTCCTAACAGTGAATTTGAAGTCCTCAAAAGGATGATGGGGCCCCATGACAGTGACTTCACCTGGATTGTGGTAATGGCACTAAACTGAAAAGCACCACCCGCAGATCAATTTTGGGGTACAAACCGCTCAGCACAATGTCAAGGCAGCTCACTGAGATGGTCCAGCCTCATGCACTACTCCAGCCAGGACTTCAGGTAAGTCCTAAACTTTCCCATTACTCACTGCCCCTGCCTGGACTGATGGCTGTATGGTGTCCAAATTGTACAAGCAGGACACAAAAGCAAATGACTGCCAAACTTTGGCTATACAAGTTGGGACAGTCCTTCAAAATTGCCTGCTTCACACAAAAGTCTATAAGATATTCTAGGCCTGGAGGTGGAAGATGGATGCCCCAACATGACAGAAAAAGACGTGATGACTGTCCAGGCAGTCAGCTGTTTCTGTCATTTCTATAGTTTTGGAAGCTGTTTGCTTTGCACTTCCTGTTTACTCAGGTAAAATTATAGTCTTCTGGGGTCTCTGATGGAGTTGAAGACTAGATATTTATATTTATAGTTTTTCTTGACACTGAATTCAGAAAAGAAATTCACAAAAGAGGTGTAAAGTGTATAAGGTTGAGAAATATAAAAGGTGAGTTTTTGGTTGGGAATACAAGTAAGGAAAGAAAGTGAATTGGGTAGAAAACTTTGGGCTCACGAAGATAAGACAAATAATATAGTATTTTCTCTGAATTTGCCAACTGTAAATGGACTGGACATTGTGAATGCAATTCTTACCGGATAATTGTTCTTATGGTATGTAGTATTTTGTGTCAGAGTTAAAGCCTTCCTTTTTTATTTATACAAAAAAAGGGGGAAATGTTGCGTGATGTTTTGACTGCATTCTGACACTCCCAAGACTGACCAAAATGAACGATAGAGATTTTGCAGAACTGCAATAGATAAAAATAGGAAGTAGCAGGGTGGGGCTTTAAGAGGGTCTTGGCCTTTTTAGACGGAAGGACAACAGAGATAAGAGGTCACTGGTCACTTCTCTGATGCTTCTCTGATCATTCAGGTTCTTATGCCCATATCTGACTCCCTAGTTTTTACTGATAAAGAATAATTAGGTAAACACTTCAATGGAGCATCACAGGTACACCTCTTTGTCCCTCTGTCTCTGTCTCTGTCCCTCTGTCTCTCTCTGCATGTGTGTACATGTGAGCTTTTCATGTTCTGAGAGAGCATCGTGTAATATAATATAGATCCAGCTGTACTATGTGGCCCAGGTTGCATTGAACTTGAAATCTTGGCCCCAAGTGCTATAACTATAGACAGAATCAACCATAGAAAACTTTTCCCTCTCCTTTATCTTTACTCTCATCTTTCTTGTCTCCATTATTTTCTCTCTCCTTCTTCCCTTATGAATATTGTACTATTTAAATGTATCTTCTCATATTTTAATTGAGTTTCCTTTAACATTTGGAAACCAACCACTGTCTTACTTCAATGGTGACATTATTATCCTAAATATCCTTTTGCTACTGCCAACAAACACTATTGTAATCATCATTACTTGACTACAATGTTTGCTCTATATTATTTTCCATTGCATATATTCTTCTCTACTTACAAAATAATACAGTACAAAATCCTGTTTCCATTCTCTTCTATATCAGAGCAGCAGGAGGTAAGTAGAGTCACATGAAGCTATGCTTACTGCAAAGAGATGGCCTGGATCATTAATTTTGCTCTTTGATGCTTCTTGAAAACACGACACTTTTCTCGAGTTGATTCACCACTACATTCCTTGGTAATATTTCTTGCTTTCTCATACTTCCTTAATTGACAGTTTCCCTCTCTCTCTTGCTTTGTATATGATGGAGAAAACATATCCCTTCAAAAAACAGCTTTTATAAAGTATGGCCAAGTATCTTACTAGCTTACCTTCAGCAATCTAAACTCATACAATTTGTCTTCCTTTTATTACAATGGGTCAAGTAGCCAGTCTTTCCTAAGGCTGTCATCGCCATTTGTATGATAGATCTTGTATCAGTAAGCTTTCCCTCTGTAATAAATCACTCAGAACTCTATGGCTAAAACCAAAAGTGTTATTATTACCACTCAGGCATCTAAAAGAATGCTATAGTTTGGTTGATCCAGGATTTGCTGAAAAAAATGTTGCAACCAGGCATGGTCTTTGGTTGGAATAATTCTGAGTTAGACTCCACTTAGAGTTGACTCTGAGACTGAATTTGAAAATACATCCTATTCAAGGACATTTATTTTCTTATTTCATAGCCATGTGGAAGTAAATAGGGTCAAAGAAAGTCTCTTGAAATTTCTTTCATTTACAGATATTAATTCATCCAGTCATACACAAATTGAAAACACAGGAAAATATTCTCTTACCTTTTAGAAAACTAAAACTAAAATGGTATAATGAAAAAGAGAGGCAAACATTTGTAGAACATAATAAAATAACTACGCTGCTCTATAATTCCTACAGATACATAACTTCTTCCCCTATTCCCCATCTTAATTCATCAGTCTTTCTCCAACTGAATCATCCTCATAATAGACATGCAATAATGTTTCTCATCATGCAGAAAAAGTTTTTAAAAATGAGCAACAATAAAATAAAACTAATGTTCTCTGGCTGCAACTCAATCAAAATCCCAGTATCGTCCTTTCCTGTGTTGTTAAATTTCTTGAAAGGAATATCTGAATGCAGATTCTTGTCTAATTCTCTGCCAATACTAAGCCTTACTTGCTCAAGATTTATTCTAGACATTCTCCTGAAACCATTACAACTAAGATAATCAATAATTCCCAGTTGTCAAGTCCAATGGCACAATCTCATTGATATCAGAAAGAAGACACTGTATACCACTCCCTACTCTTTGAAGTACCTCATTTACTTAGGTTTTGATATCTTATTTTCTTAATCTTTTTCTGAAACTTCCCTGTAACATATGAATTTATCCAGTGACATTAATCTCATTTATCTTGTTTTTAATTTCGTCTCCAGACTATCAATCATCAGACCTTCTTCCAAAGGTACATGTGAAATCTAGATAACACCATATAGCCTATAGTTAGATGAACATTCAAATTAGTATCACTAAAGCAATCTTGATGCATTATTTAAACAGTGAGAAAGATATTGGATATGTGCTGTGGGATGGCATTCTGTATGCTGTGTATGTGTTGCTCTGAATGGTTGATAAATAAAATGCTGATTGACCAGTAGCCAGGCAGGAAGTATGGATGGGGCAAGCAGATGAGGAGGATTCTGGGAAGAGGAAGGGCTGAGTCAGGGGTCACCAGCTAGACACAGAGGAAGCAAGATGTCAAGGCAGAACTGAAAAAAGATACCAAGCCACGTGCTAAACATAGATAAGAAAAATGGGTTAATTTAAATGTAAGAGCTAGTCATTAATGATCCTGAGCTTATGGCCGAGCAGTTATAATTAACATTAAGCCTCTGAATGATTATTTTATAAGTGACTGCAGGCCTGCAGGGGTCGGGGATGGGGGCAGGCGGGACCTGCGAAAACTTCTGACTACAGATATGGATCAATCATAACTATTTTTTAAAGTAGATTAAATATCACACCAATAATTTGTTTCCTCTTACCTGTCATAGTCAGTGATTTCATAACAATACATCACACTGTAACCTCACAATTTTTTGGCTCTACAATACATGTTTTTGACATCTTAGTCCTTAATCCTCATGTATAAGCTCTCCACAAATTTCATTTTTGCTGCCTTTTCAATGTATCAAAGTGATTAAAAAATCATGACTAACTTGCTGTATTAAAATTCCATCCAAACATATTTTTGCCTCTGGTTTACATTCCAAATGACTGTCATATTATAGTCAATGATTTTGGGAAATATAAGTCTGATGAGGTCTTTTTCTATAACATGAATTGCTAAATGGTCTTATTAATAAAAAACCCAGAGCCAGAGATTGGGATGAAAGTTGAAAGATTAGAGAAACAGAACAACCAGCCACAAGTTCTTACCTCTAAGAAATCCTCAGTCTCAAGAGAGTGAGTTTCTGTTTCCTCAGACCTTATATATCTTTTGCTGCCCTGCCATTTTGCATCCCAGGATTAAAAGTGTGTGTGCTTCCCAAACAAAGGCATGAGATCTCAAGTGTTGGGATTAAAGGTGTATTGCCTGGTACCAGCCCGGCTAACTCAGTCAGTAGAGCATGAGACTCTTAATCTCAGGGTCATGGGTTTGTGCCCCATGTTGGGCACCAGATATTGGTTGTAGTATTAAGGCAACTCTAAGTAGTTAAAAGGGAAGTTTATTCTGTGGGGTAACTTACAAGTAAAGGGATAGATTACAGGGTCCAGGAAAGGTATAGCACAGTCTAGCAGTGTTCTCTGGAGAATTCTGCTTGGTCTACCTCCAGTGTTCAGGATCCAGGAATCAAGAGAGATGACACATCTGGATCTTGGGTCTTAAGGGCTCCTGCCTCAGTCCCATCTTGTAGGCGTGACAGTCACAGAAGCCTCAATGGGGGTAGTACTTCCAGGTCAAAGCTGGAACAGCTACCCACTACAAAGGTGTGTGCCACCATGCCTGTCTCTCATCCCAGTGTGGCTTTGATCTCACAGAGATCCAAAGCATTCTCTGTCTCCTGAGTGATATGATGAAGGGTGTGTGCTATCACTGTCTGACCACTATGTCTAATCTATTGTCTGGCTCTGTCCTCTGATCCCCAGATAAGTTTTATTGGGGTGCGCAATACATCACAACATTTTTCCATTAGTAAATTTTCAAACACTTTTTTAGTATTAAATATAAAATACAAAAAATTCTACATCAACTTTTTCTGCTCATGACATCTGGTCTCATTGTTAATTCATTCTACATTCCACATAATTCACAAATTCAAAAAAATGTACATTATTTTCTCTACAGGGATCACTGTAGATTCAAATTCTGCATGATCACTTTCTCACTTTGGATTATGCTCAAATTTCTTCTTTAAGGAAAATTATACAAGTCAATGTTTAGATCTTTTTCACTCTATACATCCTAGTTATATTTGTCACATATATAGGTGCAGAGGAAGGAATTAGAGAGGGGACATGGATCTCCCTAGGATGGTAAAATAGACTAGGCTTTTATGGGTAGGCTGGGAATGGGATGTAATAGGAACAGGAGGATCAAGTGGATAGGTAGAGTGGAAATGGGTTTGAGGAAAAAATGAAGTGAGAGTGTTAGAATGTAGGGGAATTTGAATGGTGGTATGGAAATCTGGTGTAGTGTAAACTTCCTAAAATGTATGAAGGCAACCATAATGAATTCTTCAAATAATGGAGGAGACAGAGTCCCAATTTGGCAATTTCTTTTCACCAAACTAAGCTTTCAGTACCGGAATTAGATCACATCCAATTCAGTTTTTGGCCAATGGGGTCCCATGGAAATCTCCAAACAACACAAGACAGCATCTTGCTCTCCCAAATATTAAATAAAGGCCCCATTGCTGAAGACATAATCCACACAACTAATTGAACATGCAGAAGTAAAGGTGGAGTTTACATAGATCCACCATTCCTACTTTCTAGTGACTTTGCTTTGGGAAGGTACTCTCCAGGTTAGCAATATAGAAATGTAACAGCAACTTAGCCATAGATCCTTTGATCTGCAATGCTGTCCTTCCTGCAAATATGCTAGGGAAATAGAGACAAAAAGCTTGTGGGAGAGTCAACCAATGCCTGATTTTACTTAAGGCCCACTCCATGAGACGTAACTGGTACCCAACACTGCTTGGTTGACCAAGAGCCAGAGACTAGATAACATAGAAACCTAGGGTAAAATCAAACACTATTGGCAATAAAAGAAAAAGTAGCTATAAAATGATTCCTAATGATATTTTGTTATACTCATAGATAAGTGTCATATTCAGCCATTATTAGAAAATCTTCCTCCTGCACTAGATATGAATCAATTCAGAGACCCACAGCCAGACACTAAGCAGAGCGAGAGGGAGACTTTGAAACACTCAGCACTCAATGGAGTGTTTCCATCAAATTTTTCCCATCAGAGCTCATGAAACCATGTGGAAGAAGCAGAAAGAATCTAAGAGCTTAATGGGATGTAGGACACTTAGAGAAGAAGGCATTCTGAATAAACTGAGCAAAGTTCATATGAACTCACAGAGACTGAAGGAGAAAACACAGGCCCTGAACATTCTACACCAGGTCCTCTGCATATATATATATATATATTATTGCTGTGGAATAATCCTTTTGTACACTGTAAAGATTTGTCACTTGAATTGGTTTAGTAAAGGCTGATTGGCCAATAGTCATGCAGGAAGTTTAGGTGGGGAAATCAAATTGAGAATGCTAGGAGGAAGAAGGGAAGAGTCAGAAGAGAGTCATGAGGATAAGCAGTCAAGATGGACATGCCATACTGAGAAAAGATACCAAGCCAAGCAAAGCATAGATAAGAAATATGGGTAAATTTAAGTGTAAGAATTAGTTAGTAACAAGCCTGAGCTATCAACCAAGCATTTACAATTCATATTTAGCCTCATGAGTCAGTTATTTCAGAACTGGTGAGTGGGAAAGAAATGTATGTCTGCATGCTATGGCTTTCAGTTCAGTGTTATTCTACTATATTTTATTTTTATTCTATTTTGTTATGTTTTGTTCTTATCCGTTAGAAACCTGTTTTTTTCTAATGAAAGACAAAACAGAGTGGGTTTGGATTGAGAGTAACCAGAAGGAGTAGAAAGAGAGGGGAAGCTATAATCATGACATATTGTATGAGAAAAAATAACCTTTCAATAAAACTCAATAACAGGGGAAAAAGAAAAGAAGCCTTTTATTGAAAAATATGTGTCAGCTGTTTTCAAGCATTAACATCTGTAATCACCATATGACCCAGCAGTCCCTCTGCTTGGTGTATACCCAAAGGGAATGAAATCATAGTGTTGAAGTGATGCTTGCGAGTCTACTGCCCCATGATGAACACAGGAAGAATGTAGAGCCTACCTAAATGATCATTGGCAACTGAAACGATAAACTTGGTGTGTTACATATGTACAACAGCATCCTAGTCCACCAAGAAAGGGTGAATTCCCTTCATTTCCGTCATCCATTAATCTGAAGCACATATATTAAGGGAAATAAAGCAGGCACAGCACAATCACTACATTTTAAAAAAATCACATATGGAATTGAAAAAAAAAGTGATCAAAGTAGAGATTATAATAATGATTGTGAAAAGCTGCAAAAGGCAGGTTTGTAGACAGGAGAAGGTGAGATTGGTCTGTATATACAAAAGTATTGTTTAATAGGAGGAGTATATTATGGTTCTACTGTTCAGTAGATTGACTGAACTTAATACTAGTATATTATACATGAAAACACCCATTAAAGTGAATTTTGAAACAGATATTTCATGTGATGTATATTTATTATCCTGATTTAGTTATTATACTTTGCATTACATTGTATCCCATTTTTGTTCAGTATATCAAATAAAATTAGACCTTAAAAAGACACAGACTTTTAAATAAAATTACAATAACACTAGAATTTGTACCCTTGTAACTCTCTGTAATACTTCTTAATTATAAAACCTGATTTAACAAAAAGCATTTTGAAACCTTATTGAAAAATGAAAATATTTGTTTTACAATAATCCCAAAGACAAGATAATAAAAATAGAGGAATGTACTATTCTTTAGAATCACATTCTATCTATAAACTTTCAAAGCATTTCTGTTACTCCTTTTTCTGTCCTATGATTATTTCCTCTAATTGTATACTTTAAAAGATTTCTTACTTGGAATTTAATAACTCTATTTACTTTAAAATATCTGATCATAGTTGTAAATGCCCCCAGGAAAGAGATTTTTTGGTTTGTAATTACTCTTAATAGTCTAATTATTTCAAATAGTTGACATTAGACTTTACCAACAATTATCTAAATCTAACTTAAATATATAATTAGCTGAGAAGAGAAAAAAATCAGAAACTCCCTTGCACATCTTAAAGAAGAAGTTAGTTTTCTATACACATATTATAGGCCAATTTACTTGCTTACTGATAATTTAAAACCCTTCTGGAGAACTGTAAGATGAATTATTTTTAGGAACTACACTTGATTTCTCTAATAATTCCTGTAAGAATCCCTGTTATATGTATTTCTGTCTCACAAACATAACAATTAAATGCTACTTAATGGTGTAGTACCAGTCAATGATGCTTTGGAGAGAAATCAGGAGTTTCAGCTAACTTTAGTTCAGCTGATATTTAGAGAAAATGATGAAATGCTATCACAATGCAGAAATGGAGCACACATTTGCTGGAAGTACAGTTGCAAAATATTTTAGGATAAATGGAGAGTGTAGTGAATGTAGATAGTGTAAACGAAGTAAAGACTAATTTGAGTAAGTCAGGTGAGAAAATACTAGACAACTAGATTAACAACTAAAATAGGTTTTGGGGGAATTATATATTCACTATGGGAATTGTCTGAGCATAAGTCAGAACATTAATAGAGTAGTAATTTGAAGAATGAAACTTATAGTAATGAATGGAAATCAATGTAAAAGAGGATATTTTGTTAAAAACATAATCCTGAAAAAACTTTCTTTGGATGTACATCCAAAAAATTCTGTTCAAAATACATGAATGCTGTTGAGTAGAATAATGTCTATTTGAATGAGGGACATTTGCTGAGAATGTTCTGGGAGAAGTCTGGAGTATGGGCACTTAACATGTCTCTTCCCTAGCTTTGTTTAAGACACTGTGGACAAAGAGAGGTGCATTATAAATCTGTCAAATATGATGTCAGGCAAAAGCAGGGAGGTAGAACTTTAACCACATGAATACTCGCTCACCAAACAACACACCAAAACAAGCTCTAAAGTGTGATGGCTAAGAAAAGGCACACAGGATCTTCTATCCAGCTGTTCACCACTGAAGATTTAAAAGCCAGTCATCATGTAAAAGATACTCCAAAGTCTCATAAATTGTTTATAAATCCAATCAGAGCCTTCTTGTTTGTGTCTTTACATAAATATGAAAGACACAAGAAAGATGATTTTCTTTTTAGTAACTGTCCATGGATTTAGGAGATGAATTTACAATTAGACCAATGGTGCTGTGTTTCATACTCTAAGATAAGTACTGGTTTTTATTGGTTTCTCTCTATGCTTATTTGGAACAGTTAGTTATTAGGAAAAGGTTCAAGTACAGATTCAAATGAATCATTAACAAAAAGAGAGGAACATGTAAGACAACAGAAGTATACACTTAGAGTAGGCAAGGGTTCTCCAGAGTCTCCCTTTGATTTTTGAGTTAGTAGAGAAAAAGAAAACTTCATGGCATTTACAAAGTGAGACAGAAATGTACTAAGAATGTTGGATAACCATTATAAATGTACCACATTATTCAGACATGATGTAAACAATCATGACAGGTGTAAGTGGGTGTGCATCACAGACATATTTAAAAGTTTGGGATACTGTTATTATTTTGAAACAGGATCTCACTATGTTTCCATGGCTAACTACAGAGCATCAATGGTCCTTCTCTTTCAGCTTCTACAGCAGAGAGACCCACCTGCTTCTGCCTGCCAAGTACTGGGATTAAAGGTGTTAGCCACCACTTCCTGGTTCAAGACAAATTCTGATCAGTATCTGCTCTTACCACCTAAGCACCCAAGTCAATGTCATCTTCCATTTCTAAGCTAAATCTACCCAACACTAGAATCTACCTTCAAGTCCTGAATCTCGGGGGAAATACACATGTGCATTAGGTAAAAGTCTCATCTATGCCACATTCATTCTAACATGTATTATGGTATCTCTGTATTTGTAAATGGTTGGTGCACTTATGTGTTCCTGGACATGTCCATGTAAATGAATGATATTCTTCTTATTATTTATTACTATTATTTTCTTAGTTTTAGTTTATACTTTTGTAATTTTGTTTTTAATTTTAATATTTAATTATTTCTTTTACTTTTGGGGGTTAAAATATACTTACATTATTTCTTCCATTTATTTTCCTCTCATCAGTCCATCCCATATACTGACCCCTCACTTTCAATTTCATGGTGTCTATTTCTGTAAATTTTTTAATATTTTAGTGAAAAAGTAAATGTGTAGGTTTAAATAAAACACGAGGAGTTTCCTTTACTCATTTTCCAACTTTACAAATATTCATGCATACCCTATCTTATTTCATCTACATTTTTATTTTTCCTTCCTACTATTGATAATTCAGAAGATTTTATTTACAAATACTTCCCATATATCTTTAAACACAGACTTAAATCATCACGCTGTTTAAAATTAATTCTTTAATCATTATTCAGGCAAGTTCAACTAGCCAAGTGTCTCATAAAGACCAATTTATTTTCTTACAATTTGTGCAGTTCTACATCCAAATATACATATGCAACATATGTACATAAATATATAAATATGTTAAAATTGCAATATGTACAATGAACAAAAGAACTCACTGATGAAGGAAGGACTACACAACCATTTTTCTTTTCACCATCTAGACACTATGTTCCTTCCCTACAGAAGAAGCAACAAGAAATGTCATCTTCAAAGCAAAGTCTAGTCCTCACCCAGTACTGGCTTACCACCTCATGGATCTTGAGATACTAACAATAAATCACCATTTTCAAGGCAGAGAGCAGTCCTTACTAGGTACCTAGCCTATTGTCCTGTCAAGTATGACATGGGCTTCCAACTTTCCTCATCATTAAAGTACAGTCTTATTCTAAATAAATTCCCTCAGGCATTTAATTAAGACTGTAGAAATTGACTAAGGTGTTCCTTATCTACCATGCATCCAATCTACCTGCACTTCCCACCCCTTAGGAAAGATGAAGTAACATATGCAAATTTACAAAGGAAAACCATTCACTGCTCCTATAAATTCTCTTTAGCCTTACACCTTGCTTCTAAAAACCGAAGAGAGAGTAATGTATGGTGTTGGTGTACAGCCACTTGGCATCTCTAATGAGTGTTGGGCACCTTTTCTTATGTGTGTGTTGCCTTCTTTAACATGGGGTCAAGAGCACATTGTTCTCAGTCATTAGCCTCCCGCTATTATTTTAGACAACATGAATGTGCATTTACTATTCTATTTGATATTTTAATTTATAATTGCTGCTTAATTTATTTGAAAGGATTTAATTAATAAAATTGCACTCATTAATTAAATACGAGAAGAAACTGGCTTCTAAAGTGTTATTCAATAGAACATAAACTAAGCATTAAAATAGAAAAAATAGCTGAATGTTTTTTCTGTTTTTTTTGTTTTTTTTTTTTTTTTGGTTTTTCGAGACAAGGTTTCTCTGTGTAGCTTTGCGCCTTTCCTGGAACTCGCTTTGGAGACCAGGCTGGCCTCGAACTCACAGAGATCCGCCTGCCTCTGCCTCCCGAGTGCTGAATGTTTTTTCTATGCACAAATATCATTTTAACTGCCCAGTGTCTTCATAAATTTATAGTCCCTCTAAGGAAATTCAGAAATCATCCTGCTCCCACAAGGTGGTATCCAAGACTTTATAATGTCTACCTTCCTTCTTGCCAAGACTCTATCCTTAACAAAACATACATATACATTAACTCATCATTTGTTGAAACTTTACCCCAATCTTTCTGTTTCTCAGTATCTTATATAGCCTACCTTAAGCACAATACTTTGGAAGCAAAACATTTCTTGAGATATTGGAGTTATATATTGATATAGAATATTATTTCCCTGATGTCACTCTAATTCGTGAAATATAGGTATCATCTTTTATAGCCATGGACACAGTTGCACCTTAGGGATTGCTACAGCCACCTACCTTTCAACTGAGATTCACTCCTCTGTAAATAGTCTTGCTTGGTTCTGGTATTTTGCTTGTTCAACCTTTTATATGATTTGGTTTCAGACATTATTATCTAAGGCATTTTCGCTAGTCATGTGCTGAATGTACTAAGGCTCTGTTATTTGTATCAGCAGCTGTCACAAATTCCCAGGTTTTCCCAGGTAACCTATCAATTTCTTAAAATGCTGAAACCAAGCAATTCTTTGATTTTGCAACAAACATCTGATCACAAAAATCTTGATTATGTTTTAGTAGCCAGTGTAGTACCAAATACTGTGAGCAGGAGACAAGAAAGGCAATTACTAGAAAATAGAATCTACACAGACACCTCTACGATGAATTGAATTCAGATAAAGTATTATTTCATTTTTGAATGGACGCAGATATCTGTGCAGACTCTGCATTAGTATTTGAACAAGCCAAGTAGTCCACATACTTTGTATCATCTTCCTATGGTATTTATTCAAAACCAGGGAGCCCGTTTTGATGGTTAATATTAATTACTAATATGATGAGCTTAAAAATAGACCTCTGGAGGATTTTTTTTTTTTTGGCTTTTTCAAGACAGGGTTTCTCTGTGTAGCTTTGGAGCCTGTCCTGGAATTCTCTCTGTAGATCACTCTGGCCTCAAACTCACAGAGATCCACCTGCCTCTGCCTCCCAAGTGCTAGGATTAAAAGTGTGTGCCACCACTGCCCAGACTTCTGAGGGATTTTGTTGATTAGGTTATCCTTTATTAATAACTGTAAAGCATTATCTTGATTTAGTTATTTGAGTTGGGTAGATGGTGCACACTATTTCATGGATTTAGGTCTTGCTCTGAACTCAAAGGAGAAAGTGACCTACATTTAGACCTTCATCACCCTCTGCTTCCTAGCTATGGATGAAATGTATCCAGATCTCATAATATCCTGCCCAAACATGTTGGTCTAAAACACCAAAATGTGAGCTAAAATGCATAGACCCAAGTTGCTTTTGTCAGGAAAATTCATTACAGAAACAGGAAAATTGAGTTTCTGCACTGTGTTGACAGTTTTCCGTATTAGTTTAGCTCACTTAGAACGGTTAGAACAAAAGTGGCTCGTGTAACCCCTAAGCAGACACAACATATTCCTAGTAAAGAATCTACAAATTGTTAGCTATGATGATAATCCTGGTCTGATCATGGATGCATGTGTTAAAATATCACACTGAAGAGTTTACAGATATTGTCCCCTTACTATGAGTTAAGTAAAACTGACAATTAACAAAGTCCTTAGTGATTCAAATGAATATGTATTAGATAGAGTGTAGTAGGTATTCATTCTACCTATGATGTAGCTTGAGTTTTCCTGCCGGGCCCACGGTCAGGACAAATCTCTCTCACCTGCCAGTCCCACAGCCACTCAGACCCAACCAAGTAAACACAGAGACTTATATTGTTTACAAACTGTATGGCCGTGGCAGGCTTCTTGCTAACTGTCCTTATATCTTAAATTAATCCATTTCTATAAATCTATACCTTGCCACATGGCTCGTGGCTTACCGGCATCTTCACATGCTGCTTGTCCTGGAGGCGGCAGGCAGAGACTCCCTCCGCCTTCCTCTTCTTTTAATTCTCTCTGTTAGTCCTGCCTATACTTCCTGCCTAGCCCTGGCCAATCAGTGTTTTATTAGCAACACATTTGCCATACAGAACATCCCACAGCACTATGACGTTGGATTTGTGACAATATACAAAATATCTTAATCAGAGGTAGAAATGTATAGTGCAATATGACAACAATATCCTTAATACGTATCAGTACACAAAATATCCTAAACAGGAGTAGAACATACATACTGCATGATAAATATAATTTAATATTTGTATGAATATACAAAATATTTCAAATAGGTATGTACAATATGACAAGTATAGTTTTGTATTTGTATCATTTACAAATTGTCTTAAGCAGAAATAGAAAAATAATTTTACATTTGAATTCTACTTTCTTGATTTTGGGATAGCAGTTGTTAATTTCTTCCAAAAAATTACTACAAGCTCTTTGCCAATATTCATTATCTTTCCATAAAGAGGAGATTTATTCAGTAGTTAAAGATACTACAATTTCTGCTGGGTCCATTACTGTCAATTGATGAAGTCTTATATTTTTTTCTTTTAAAATCAAACCAGAAATCTCTTCCACATATGTCTTTAATTTCTTACTCAGTTTACATGGAAGAAACATCCATTCCAATATAATATTTGTCCTCTGCATTAGGATCCCTATAGGGGATAGTCTACAGGGTATTTTAAACAGAATGCAGTTGAGCTCTGGATTCACACAATTCACATGTGTCTCTTGTATTTTCTTTTGTACTAGAGTCAATTTCTTCTCAGATTCAACTGATAATTCTCTTGGACTATCTTGGACTATTTAAGTCCTTGTCTCCATCTAGGGTACTGGACAAATTTACTAGTACATCTTTAGTTATCCTAATGGTGGGCAATAATTGGAAATGTCTCCTAACAACTTTTGAAAGTCATTAAGAGTCTGTGGTTGATCTTTCCTGAGTTGTACCTTTTGGGGTCTAATTTTTTGTAGATCTATCTTAAATCCTAAATAATTAATAGAATCTCTTCTTTGTATTTTTTCAGGAGCAGTTTGTAATCCCCAGTGAGGCAAAACTCTCTTTACTTCTTCAAACATGCTTTCTAAAGTATCTAAGTTTGGATCAGCTAATAAGATATCATCCATATAATGGTAAATTATAGATTGTGGAAATTGTACAAGAATTATTTCCAATGGTTTTTGTATGAAATATTGGCACGGGGTGGGGCTATTTAACATTTCCCGTGGGAGAATTTTCCATTGATATCTCTTGACTGGCTGAGAATTATTATAAATAGGTTCTGTAAAGGCAAATTTTTCTCTATCCTTTTCTTGTAGAGGTATAGTAAATAAACAGTCTTTTAAACCTATGACAATAATAGGCCATTCTTTAGGTAACAGAGAGGGCTAGGGTATCCCATTCTGTTAGAGCCCATAGGCTGAATTACTTTACTTATGGCTCTCAAAACTGTCAGCATTCTCCATTTTCCAGATTTCTTTTTCAAAACAAATACAGGAGAATTGCAAGAGCTTGTAGATTCTTCAAGATCTTGACCATTTAATTGCTCCTTAACCAGCTGTTCTAAGGCTTGTAGTTTCTTTTTTGCCATAGGCTACTGCCTAACCCAGACTGGTTTGTTAGTTAGCCATTTTAAGGGTTGGGCAGTTGATACCTTTGAGAGATCAATAGGTATTGGGTCCTGTTTATGGACAGTTTGAATGCTCAGTATCTGGTTTTTTGTTTGTTTGTTTGGTTTTTTTGAGACAGGGTTTGTCTGTGTAGTTTTGGTGCCTGTCCTGGATCTTGCTCTGTAGACCAGGCTGGACTTGAACTCACAGAGATCCACCCAGCTCTACCTCCCAAGTGCTGGGATTAAAGGCATGTACCACC
Organism: Peromyscus melanophrys; assembly: GCA_902168415.1. NCBI lineage: Eukaryota > Metazoa > Chordata > Mammalia > Rodentia > Cricetidae > Peromyscus > Peromyscus melanophrys. The sequence goes on from CABHPR010145240.1 coordinate 22,565, forward strand.
ACCACCCGGCAAGGGTGTCTGTTTTTTATAGTGTCTTATAATATTGTTTCTAGAAACATGAATTGGTCTATAGTCCACTTCTGAGATTGGAGGAATATTAATCTGAGTATTCCATTGTTATAACAGATCACAGTTCCATATATTCACTGCTACATTAGTCACATATGGCCTTAGCCTTCCTCTCTGTCCTTCTAACCCTATGCATTCAACCCATCTTGTGCTTTGTTTTACCTGAGATAGAGTTTCAATTCCTAAGAATTAAACATCTGCCTCCAGAACAGGCCAATTTGGATGCCTTGATTCTAGTGTACATATAGTCAAATCCACATCTGTGTCCAGTAAGCCTTCAAGTATAAGGTTATTTATTTGCACCCTTAGCTTGGGTCTTTGTTCACTTATGTGAACACTGAAAGTGTTAAGGTCTAAGATAAAATGAAGCATTTTGGGGGATATAAAAAACAAATTATTACTTCTTTATCCAAAAATAGTCATTATCTATTTAAGATTTTTTTTTACAATAAACAACAGTAAAAATTCATTCATAATTATGAAGTACTTAGTGTCTGAAATTTTTCAAGATCATGGCTTATTAGATTAAAAAATGAAGTAAAATATGGTTTACATTCATGAATTTGGTAATATAGGAATATGTATAAAGATTTAAAAGCAGAGGAGTGGCCCAGTGATAGTGGCATGGGTAAGATAAGATTAGGGCTTGCCTGGCGTTGGTGGCGCACGCCTTTAATCCCAGCACTCGGGAGGCAGAGCCAGGCGGATCTCTGTGAGTTCGAGGCCAGCCTGGGCTACCAAGTGAGTTCCAGGAAAAGGCGCAAGGCTACACAGAGAAACCCTGTCTCGAAAAACCAAAAAACGGTAGAAACTTTGTTGATTAGGGCTTGAAAACACAAAAATTACAGCATGATTTTTGAAGTATGAATAAGAGTTATAAACATGTAGCAGTTTTGAGGGTGGTGATTTTAACATTTGAAAATAATAAATGAATGGATATTTGTTTGGTAAGAAACTAACTGTTGGGATTTTGTTGTTTAAAACTACAAACTACTTAAAATACATACCGTATAAGATAAGATATTTAGTTTGGGAAGTTCAGAGTTACTATGTAAGAGACTATAAAACCCTGGATAAATGTACTTAACTTGCCCAAAAATGTTAATTGTTATTTGACTCACATATTTCTCTAAAAATACAAAATTATGCCATTTTACTTATTCATGGGGTTATCAAAATGATTAAGTATAAAGTGTTTGTTAATGATAACTACTTATTAATATGAACATAATTTAATATATTATAAAAGCCACTGATTTTTTCTGTTCACACCTATATTAGACATTGAACAATGGTAGAATGTGAACTTTTAACTTCTCCAATAAAACAAAATCGAATCTGTTTCTCTTTTGGTGAATTTTGGATTTGCTTATATGATTTGTTTGGTAGTGACATGATGGTAAACAAAAGCCATACAAGCAGATAGTGGCTAAGTATTTATACATATCAGACAAAAAAATTAAATATTAAAAAAAAACAGGTAAGCTAGAGTCCATATATCAAACTAAATATATATCACTGGGAAGTCTTCTCTTTTCTGAAGCAAAACAGAGGAGCAATGGATCTGGGGTAGAGGGGGTGTAGAGGGGTTGGGTGGAGTGGAGTGAGGGAGAGGCTGTGGTTGTGATGTATAAGAAAAGAATAAACAAAAGAAATATTTTGAGTAATTTTTAAATAAAAATAATATACTATCAGGAAATGAACTGTAGAAGGGGATAAAATAACTAAGAAATTTGACTTGCATTCTAAAGGTCAATGTGTAATAATGGTGATAATTGTTATTATTGTTTTGAGACAGTCTAATGGAGCTTAGAACAGCTTTGAACTTGTTATGTAGACAATACTCACTGAACCTGTGTAACTCATGCCTCTGCCCCGAGTTCTGGTATTATTGTGATGTTCAGTCATGCAAAATTTTATGTGGTGGAATCTGGGACTCTGCATTCTAGATAAGTGTCCTTTCATGTTACTCACAGACTTATCCCACTCATTTGATGTAATTTTATCTCAAAGTACATTTCAACAGGGATGTCCCATAAATAGACTATAATAGCAAACATCAATATATATAATGCTATTTATTTATATGCCACTTATTTCTATTTTCCAAGAACATAAGAATCTAGCAGTTCATGAAAGTGATCCAATAAATTATGATTACATATAAGAATATGACACTAAATGATTTAAAATGTTAATGACATGTTATTTGAAATTTATGAAATGATATATAAGTAAAAATTCAAGAAAAAATCATTTAAATAACATAAATCAAGAATATATGAAGCTTGCTTGTGTTCAGATTTTATTAAATTTTATAGAATGAAAATATATCTTTCTTATTAATAGGAAATATATAATATATACATATTGTGTGCATACATTTAGAATTGGATGTGTATTTCCTGTTTTGCATATATATAGAAATATATTTACTGTGTATATGTGGAGACATATATATTTGTTAATTTGCATATACATGGCTATGTAGTATAAATGAGTGATATTATTTACAGCTCCGGTTGGCTAAGAGGCAAAGGAAAATATATTGCAGTGTGGTAGCTGTAGATTTCAAATCATAGAATGCTGAATCATGAGACAGGATATAAATAAGAACCAGCACTGCCACTTCCCATTTCCCTTGAGATATTTTTACCATTGTGAGTCCCCATTCCTCCTTGCATAAAACAAGAGTAAAACTATTGGTTATGTAACCAGTTTGTTTACCAGAAGAGCCAATGAAAAACATTTAGATGAGGGGAGTGGGGGGTGGGGAGGATTCTACAGAGATGCCAAATCCTGATGAAGCTCTGCCTGGTGTTGAACAACTAACACCAACACCGTCCTGTTATTCCAACTTCTTCACAATCCTGAATAAGTTCCAGGACCAGATGGGGAAAGCAGCTTGACACTGGCTGCTCTCCAGGACTGTGAGAGAGTCATTGAGATTTTGTGAAGCAATTGCAAGATTGTTTGATGAGAATTAAATTTGATAAGGGAAAGATGGAGGTCATTAAAAATATCCATCTATTTGGTGGGACAACCTGATAAATTATCTGTGCATAAAAAAAAAATCATTGTATCTGATTAAATAGTATATAATTATGCCTGAAAATGTCAATTTTTTTTTGTCTTTCTAACATAGTTCACTGAAAATGCAATCTTTTCTCACTGATGTCTTAAATTTCAACAGGCTTTAATTGTGTTTACCAAACTTTTATTTATATTAAATTCTAAGCATGATGATGTTTTCTAATTTAGGTTCATTGGATCTTATCCACTGTATGAAGTTCTTTTTCATTGTAGTCTCTCATCCAAAAAATTAAATAAGCAAATTTCTGTTTATTTTTAAATACTGTGGATATGCATTCTTAAATAAATCCAGAGAATCTATTAACTTTGAATATTGACTCTTAAATAGATGGTTGAGTATCTCAACTGCTTAATCTATTTCAGCAGATTTCTAAAGCCTATAATACAAAGTCAAGTTCCTAAGCTCTGCCTTTATGTACTTTCATCACCTCCATCCTGGCTTCAGTCTTGTAACAACTTTTCAAACTTTTATTTCCTTCGAAAATCTTCCTCATTATTGAAGATTTTATCCATGGCTTAAGTTTCACTGGAAATCTCTGGAATTCAAAGCTCAACTTTATATACCTTGGTTAAAGCCTATGTTACATTTCTTACTTTTATCTTTCCCCATAAAATCTTATATCTATGCAGTGTAAGCTCCAGGATCTGTATTTAATCATTTAACACATGCATATTACATCTCTGCTACACTCTATGCTAGTAGATGGGAAAATGGTATATGGAAGGCAGATAAAGATTTTTACCATTATAAAACGTGATTTAGGAGGAAGTAAAGCAATTAACAAGTTATTTTGTTATGTCATTAACTGACATTAGGTCAAAAAAGAAACTTCAAAATTTATGTATGACAATAAATTGGGTTTTTGGTCAACAATATGAGAAGGAAGATGATAACGTAAGATGCAAAAAAATGACGTGGTAGTGTTTCACTATGGACTTTTTCTAGGTTTTTTCTAGGAATTGACTCAAGCTTTGTTAAAATGAAGACAAATATATATTACATCTTATTTCCCATTCTCTCTCTCTCTCTCTCTCTCTCTCTCTCTCTCTCTCTCTCTCTCTCTCTCTCTCTCTCTCTCAGTAAGTAGCATGAACTTATTTTAATACAAGATCAAATGTTATGTCTTAGGTCAGAAAGGTTAAAAATGGTGTATTGGGTTCCCTTCATGTCCAGTGATTTCAAGGGCCCAGCTCTGAACAACAGAGCTACTTGATGGTGAGTTGTTACTATGCAAGAAAGGTATTCTGGACCTCAAGCATCAGTTTGACTTAGAGGCTGCATCCTCTCTGTGGCTTTCTGTTAGGTCTAATGCCCTTCCATTACACACTCTGCGCCTAGCTGTTTGTCAAGATAGAAAGATACCTCCCAGGTGTCTCAAAAATCTAAAATTTATTCAGGAAGAGAGTCAATGGAAGGATAGGAAAATGTGGTGACTCCATTTATTATATTAGAGTTTAAATAAAGAAAACAAAAATTAGCTGAGCATTGTAAGCATAAATAATCTCAAAAAAAAGATGAACCCTTTAGATGGCATAACAGACACCGGTGGTGTGAGATGTTCTCAGTTGTTGCTCTTCAGGTGCAGAGTGATTTTCTGACAAAGGAATTATCTCTAAGACACTGAAGAGTGTGAATAGTGAGAATAAAGAGCCTAATAATACTAACTACTTTTGAGAAAACCATCAGTTAAAATTTTTGTTTTAATTCAGTATTCTTATAATTTTCAATGTGTTCTTGTGTAAAATTGGTATCTCTAAGGTGAGTCTTGAAAGAATGAGAGTCTCACATTTCCAAATTGTCCTCTTCCATGAATATCTAGAAATGTCAAAGAACCACTTCAGGAATGCGAGTGATTTGGAACACAACAGAAAAATGATGAAACAAAATATAAAACAAAACAAAGTGGAAAGAAAAAAGTTATTTTTTTAAAACAATAAAAAAGATTAAAATTAAAAAATTAAAAATCTGTTTTTAAAAATTTACTTAATTTTCTCAAGAGGAGAAAAATATTTTTATTATTTTCAGTACTTTTTAGTTTTGGGACATAATATAATCTTATAATGTCCTGCTCTATATCTTACCTCCAAATTCCTTCCATATACTCCTCCTCACTCTCTTCCAAATTCATGGACTCTTTTTTAATAATTGTTGTCACACACACACACACACACACACACACACACACACACACACACAAATATTCCCATATGTAAATGTATGAGGATATATATATATATCAAATAAATAATTTTTAAATAGGCACATATATCATATAAACATAAATATTTATTTTTATGTATCTATAAACACAAGAGTACAACCTGCTCAGTCTATATATAATGTTGGTATGTATATTTTCAGTACAAACCATTTGGTATTGGGTAACCAATTCAATTTACCTCAAATTTTATGTTTCTCTGTCTCCTATCCTTTCCTATCAGTCTCTTGAATTCATGTGATCAAGAAATGAAATACAATTAAATATTTTGGAAAAGAAATTAAAAATAACTCAATGTTCTATTATCTTTGATCCTTCATCTTAATTACTCAGGTCTTGTATAAGTATTTTATGCCTAAAGCATAATGATGACTTTTGGGGACTTAGGTTAAAGTACAGATTTTTTTCATTCCATCATTGAGCTCTGTAGTTATAGTGACTAAAGGAAATGACATTCATGATTGGGATCTGATAATATTTGAGTATTTACTCTATTTCTACAATCACCAGTTTGATAACATTTGAAGTCATTTATATGACACAAATATTTTATTATGAGAAGGTAGAATATAAATGGCTCCACTAGACCATGTTAAACATGGCAACTCAGATATTTGGTGATCTTTGTGAAAAGGGACTCAGGGGAGAGGCATATACAAAGGCCAACTTTTACATTAGAGTTAAGGTGGGTGGGAATTAGCAGGAAAAAATCTTATTTGATGTAGAAATTTAGAAATCACTTTTTATCAGTGAGAACAGTAGAAAGTGGGAAAAAGAGATGAGAGATGATGAATGCAGGATGACACAGTGGGATAGAAGATGAATTGAGGCACAGTAATCAAGGGAAGAGATCTGCTGATGTGGGGCTTCCATCACCAAGAATAACCTAGCCAATTGTATTTCCACTTGTCTTCTAAATACCAGGATAAAATTATTCACATATGTTGTACTTATGTTGCCACTATTATTTTGTTCTAATTTACTATGTATTTTCCAATTTTATGGCTATGTGAGGTTCAGAATAATGAATTTTGACACATTAATTTTTGTCCTAAAGTTCTGGATATTGATTCTTTTTCTTTCTTTTTACTTAAAATGAAAAGAATGTATTTGTTTGATTTTAATACTTACATGTGCATTGCTTTTTAAAATGGGAAAATTTTTAAAAGAAGCTTCACAGAGTCACAGATTTGATTTCTTTCAGACTCACAGCACAAATATTTTCATTTGACATCTCTCTGGTGGTTAATTCTACATATCACCTTAGCTCTGTCATAGTACACAGATACTTGGTCAAATATCGACATTGGTTTTGCTGTAAAATATTTTTAAATATGCAATTAACATTTAACCCAGTAGACTGAATAAAGCAGCTTGTCTTCTATAAAATGGCTGGGCCTCACCCACACAGTTGGAAATTATAGAAAAGAACAGACTGGAGCCATTGAAGCAGAAGGAATTCTGCTTGCTCTTCATCTACAGACATGAGCTACATTAACTCTTGAGTTTCCACCCTATCCTCTACATATCATTGAACACTGGAAGAACAGATAGACAGATACAGATTTATCTTAACAATTTAGAAATCATTTAATCTAACTTTGAAAGCTGGCAAGCTCTTAGTAACTGGCTGTTATTATTTCCTAACCTCAATTACCTTTGCTCCAATATGCACACGACCAATTTGCCCCCAGCTTATAGGAATCTCTAATATGTATATTAGACATTATATATATATATATATATATATATATATATATCTCCATTATGAAAAGTGTTTGCTTGTCATAAGTTATACACATTTGATTTTCCAAAATCCTTTATATGCCCTCATGAGTAGCTCTTTAAATTCTCACTTCTTTCAGTAATCACGAAGACCCCTGCTGTCCTACTTCCTAAAGCTTTAATGTTCTTTTTTTTTTTTTTTTTTTGGTTTTTTCGAGACAGGGTTTCTCTGTGTAGCTTTGCGCCTTTCCTGGAACTCGCTTTGAAGACCAGGCTGGCCTCGAACTCACAGAGATCCGCCTGGCTCTGCCTCCCGAGTGCTGGGATTAAAGGCGTGCGCCACCACCGCCCGGCTCCTAAAGCTTTAATGTTCTAATTACTTGACTTTCTCATTTTGGCTAATATGATAATTTTGATGCTGAATCCCATTGTTGCTTAGCTTTTATTTCTCTGATTACTATGGAGTTTGTAAACTAAATCTTGATTGGTCAGATTTCCCTGCTTTTTTTTTGGTTTTCAATATTATTTCCACATCAAAAATTTGTAAACAAGAGAGAAATGATCATTGCAGGGTGTTGAATGAGCATTGAAGATATTTAAGTGATTATATATATCATCATCATCATATCTCATACTGTGCTATAATACAACTTCCTTCTCCTATAGTAGAGAATTAAATATGATGAAGGTAGTAGAATTTTTTATTAGATTGTGTTTAGTTGAAATACATATTTACATACTGTTGAATTATTTACCACGTTGTTCTGTTTGAAATATTATACAAGTATTATTGTATGTTTCTTCTGTACCATTTTCTGTTCTTGACTAGGGTATTTCAAGAACAGAAATTTCAAGGCTTGCTTTATTTGTGCATGTTTTTAACACTTTATGGGTCAGTTTTGGTAATGAGTCACATTAACCTCAGAACATACCCAAATAAGGTAAGATACAAATTATTACAAATATTTAGGAAACTATTATAAAATGAATACATTCAAAGGTCCAGGAATGATAGTTGGAAAGGAATAATCTAGGAAACTGTAACTCTCCATTAGAGGCAGAAAAACAAGGTAAGCATGCAAATTAAAACATCATTTGAAATTATAATAAACCTAACAACTGTTCAAGTTTCATTACTGGAGAGTTGCCAAATATACTGAAATAATCTTTCATAAAATACTAAAGAAGAAAGCTTCTAATCAGATTTTCAGAGTCAAGTCTGGATAGACATTCCACTTTATCACAAATAACAGTCCTGTTTGAGAGTAAAAATGCTGATAATGCTCAATGCTGGATATTACTTTGCAAAAGAAACCTAATTAATCATACCTGTTTAGAGTAATCCAAAGAATTGCCTCAAGCATACAAGCATAGGTCTTCAACCTTGGGTTCCAACAAACATCTCTAATTCATCTGGAAACCCAGAGATAATTAAAAAAGAAGAAGAAGGCAGCCTAGAATTCCTGAAACAGCAATTATAGTCACTGTTTATGAAATTTACAAATTAAAAACACTGACCACAATAGGGACATTGTGTAATGAAGTTTCATTATAATAATTTCGTAAGGGTCCAAGAAAATGCTGAAGGAAGACCCCAGATTAAAATAGTATGCAAGAGCAAAGAACATTTATTTACCACCATATGTGGGGTCATTCACCCATACAAAATGGCGATGACCCTGAGAGGAGCATGCAGGCTTCTTTTAAACACAGCTAGGGGGATTTCAGGAACAGTTAGGTCATCTCAAACATAATTGGTCAGGCAAGCAGTAGTTATACTAGTATATTTTTGATTAGCTGAGGTTTTAGTTTACCATCTTTGGGCATACTGGGGCAAGTCTGGCCAGGCCTGTTTCAGGGGATTACAGGAACTGTCCTTTTTTGGTCAGTATCTTGTGATACTATGGGGCTGCCTCAGGCCCTGTACATGCTACCCTCATCACTGATGGTGTGTTGTCAGGGGCGATTTTGACTATAATGGCCCTTTGTTGGAATAAAAAATGTTTGCTCTTAAACTGAAACCTAGATTTGTTTGTAAAATGGGGGAAATTTAGACCTTTCAGTATAAGAAGTGTATATTCTTTATACTGGCCAGAAGGAAGAATCCTTTCCAACCTTTGATTCATTTTTTTTATTCCATGAAATACATAAATATCAGCATTTGTTCATGTCTTTTGCTTATTAAGTCTTATTGTGGTGTGCAGAAGCAGAAATTACTTCAATGCCAATTTGTTGGTAATATATATCCAAATTACATGGTTTTTGATCCATTAATTTACAAGGAGTGGTTTCAATTTTACAAGTGCACAAAAATAGAAATGCAAGGATTCACCATGTGGAATTGATTCAGAATTGGAAAGAAAAAGAGTGAAATTCTGCATTAAACAGAATGCTATGCTTTCTTTTAAAACTATAAAGGAACATCAAATAAAAAAAACTTTTAGGAAAATGGAGATTAATAAAATGTTTCAGAAATATTCACAGTTTGCAATGTCTTGTTTGCATATATTTTAATACAAGTAAATCATACTATGTTTATTTAGATTGAATATATATACATATACATTATATTACTAAATCACAAACATTTGATTGCAGAACTGACCACAAAGTGAAAATATTAATAGATATGTAAACATGGCTTAGGGAACTAACTCACATGCTGCCAATACTATAACAACCTAATTTACTAATTCCCAGCCACCATCTATTCTCTCATTCTGAGAGTTATATTTCAGAACATCAAATATTAGCCAGCTTCTGAAGATTATATAGTTGAATCTTCTTTATTTATCCTTTTGTTTTTATTTACTGACATAATATTGCATATTTATATTATATGGGCTATAAAGAGTACTTTATTACCCTCAACAGGATATTTTATTTTTAGTGACATTAACTTGTTTTGGCTCAACCTATCATTGGTCCATTTCCACTAACTGATGCCTTCTGTTGTGTAACAGTTTCCACCAAGGAGATTAAAACATCCCATCCTGTAGGAAGTTTCTTGAGCAGGAAGGTAAAGAACTCAAAATAGCTTCCAGAAGTCCAAGAAACTGACCAGATTCACTAGGCCCCTTCTTGTCCCAAAGCAGTAATAGGTAATAGTCCCTCTTGGACAGAGGAAGCTGGGCTGCAAAGAAGACTATGAATTCAGACCAGGTGCCTGAAAGAGGCTGAAACAAGCTGAGCTGCCTGAAAGAGGTTTAGACCAGAGACAATTGGAAAGGACATTTTCCAACCTGTTGATCTTCCTGGAGGCTGTGCCATGTGCTCTAGGTTCCCAGTTTCATGAGCTGTCACCCATGCTAGGTGGGCTTTAGTAATGCAGCTGTTTTGTGTCATTTCTGCTCCTGTATGTAACCCTTACACCATATTTCTGTAAGTCATCCCAATACAGCTCATTGGTTCACTAAATTGGATGTTTGTTATATCCATACTTCGATCTGTTGTGGCATCTCTGTCTGGTGTGAGTAGACATGTGTGTTGCCTCTCTCAAGGAAAAGTTATGTCATGCAATGTAACTTGGCACCTGAACAGGGACCTGGCAGAACCAAAGATTAGTTGGGAAGGAATGATTGACTGGTCCTGGATGTAGGTATCAAGACATGAAACTGAGGCGGAGAATCCTGAGCAGGAGAACCATCCATGGAGCAAATCCCAACAGCATTGTCCTTTCCTTTATGGTCTGTGTTAGTGTGCTTGGACAGTGGCTGCATGGTTTTGCTGTGGATGAGGAGACACGCCACTAAGTCTGAACCATCACTGTGAGGAACTTCTGTAGAAGGAATTCCAGGACAGCAGTCTTCATCTATATCATATGGAGTGGAATGGCTGCTGGACAAGTGCAGACTCCAATATATAAATATTTAAAACAGTTAAAGTTTTAGAGAAAACTTTGCAGTCTTTGAGATTAATGCAAAAGGGTTGAGACTGTTAGCAAGCACCAGCTGAGGTTGTTTGGCCTCTGTTGTGTGTAGTTAGAAATGCATCTGAGGCTGAGATGGTGAGGAACTTCTTCATATAAAGGAGGAATTGCTACAAGAAAGGGTGTTGTGGCTGTTTAGGATCCTCTGTGTTAGCCTCTCATCTAAAGTGAATTAGATTAACAGGAGGGTGAGATGGAGGTGTTGGCTTGTTGCTTCTTAAGGTTTGGGGGTCAGAAGGAAAAGAAAGTACAAGTTAGATCCATGCTCAAAAGTCCTTCTTGGAATCCATAGAAAGATCCAGAGAGTGAGGAAGAGTGGTAAAAGCAATAAAAGATGTCCTGCAGTTCCAACCTTTAATATGAAAAAAAGGAGAAATCTATAATCCAGCATGTACATTGGGTATTAAAAATGGTCCAGTGAAAAAACTATAGTTACCAGGGGATATCCAGTGCCTGAGCTGCTGGAATTAGGGAAGTCTTTCCAACAAGCAATGAAAGAATCTGTCTCATCATAGTTTGTGAGGTTGTAGGATATGGATGGGATCAGTCTGACTGCTGTAAAGACAGGAAAAACTGAGCAATTTAACTTCCCATTCATCCTTACAACCAAGGTTGCAAAACCTGAAACAGTATTACTGAATGCCAACTCTGAGAGTCTGGCTCATCATGAAAAGATCAGTTGGCACTAGACATTCAAAGACCATGTTCCTAGTACAAAGGAGATTTATTTGCCACAGAGGGCCAAAGAGCAGGGAATAAGAGACAAAGACGGTGGTGGCGCACGCCTTTAATCCCAGCACTCGGGAGGCAGAGCCAGGTGGATCTCTGTGAGTTCGAGGCCAGCCTGGGCTACCAAGTGAGTTCCAGGAAAGGCGCAAAGCTACACAGAGAAACCCTGTCTCGAAAAACCAAAAAAAAAAAAAAAATTAAAAAAAAAAGAGAGAGAAACAAAGATAGGAAATAGAGGATGAGGGAGAAGGGAAAAGAACAAAGGACAGGTGGGAGGGATATTTGTCCCCTAGGGACAAAGGACTGCCTCTGGATAGACAGGAGGCAGACATAGCCTATAGGCAAATGACAGTTTATAAATGGAAAAATGAAAAGCCTGTGTTAGGATGAGTTGGTTTGTTTTGATGGTCATGGTAATTATGGTAGTAGAAATGGAGTTTTTGAAAGTTATACTTCAGTACTTTGATAGCTGCACATTGATGGTCAGGCTAAGGGAGAGGAAGTGGCCAAATAAGGCAATAGACCTTGGTGAATAGCTTTAGGAATGTAATCTAACAGTTTAGCAAGTCAGAGGGAATGAAGGAAAGGCTATATTTGCCAAAGCCACGTTTGCCATGCTTGAGCCTACTAGAACCTTTCAAGAAACACTTGATTATCTCCATTTGAAATTTCCATAAATATCAGGAATTGGAGGATTATAGAGGAGGGTGAGATACTGCTTAGGGAACTAGAAATAACAGAAGTTGGTTTTGAACTTAAATTCACTAGGCCAGAAAAAAACTGTATTGATCCAGTAGGAAAATCAAGGCTGACATGGAGCTTTAGTAGCTTTGCTGAGTCCATTGATGGGGCAAAAGCTTTATAAGACAGGAAATGCTTTGGCAGATTTTGGCAACTTGGATCAGCATCTGAAGACAGAGCATGTAATGAGATAGCAACCTAGAGGAGATAGTAACAAGTTAACTCTGAGAAAGAGATCCGTTTGGGTTACTAGAAACCAATACAGCAAGATTTGTGTCCAGCTAGAGTTCCTACAGGGAAAATTTGACAGCAATACAAATCATATGTTAAGGAGATTCTGGAAGGCTTTGAAGCCTGAGGAGCAGTTCACAGAAGGCAGCCATGATAGAACAATACAAGTGAAGATGATCAAGATTGTCCCAGGGGTGAAAATTTTCCTCAGACTAAGGAGAATACCTTTCCTTCCAGTGAAGTTTACACTAGGGGTGAAGATTGGTTGTCCAGTGAGGAATTCCCTCAACATACAGGAATAATGGTGAATGGAGAGGCTCCAGCCACAATGCCAAGCTAGGGCCACTCTGACCCAGGGAGCTGGCAGCTGTAGCAGGGGAAATTAGGGCCACATTCACCTTTGTCCCTGAGTAGGTCCCAGCAGATTAAATCAGGCTCAACAAGTTGATCAGATTTGAAGAAATGTAGGGAGGCTTTGTGGAAGAACTCCAGGATATGGAAAAATAATGTCTCAGAGAGGATGACTCAGGGCTGACAAGGAGTTAATTAAGTTAGTACCTTCTATCCATGCTTTGTACCTAACCTTGATCTGTACAGGAAGCAAAAGATGCAAATCAATGGAAACTTTCCATGCTATATTAGACCCAGCTTATGCTTAATCTTAGTATCTTCTTAGTTGTCTACTTCTGGGATCACCTGACACCTGCTGAGAACAGTTGACAATGGACTTTTAGAGCACTTCAAGGTTATCTTTGCAACCTCAGTATTTGTTATGGAATGGTGGTTCAGGATGATGCCTTGTCCTGTCCACCCTCTGGAAAAAGGTTTGGTTGTAGGGACATAATGATGACCTCTGAGTGTTTTACAGATTAGGAGAACTATTTGAGAAATTTACAGGTGAATTTAAAGGAATGAGGATGGGAGATCAATCTACACAAGGTACCAGGACCAGGCATAGCTGTAAAATTCTAGCAGTACTATGGTCTGGTAGGATGCATACATATGATTCCTGATAATGTTATTGACAAAATCCTACAAGAGCCTATACTTGTAAATGTAAGGAGCTACAGGAAGACTTGGGGTATTGGCAAGTTTTCATATTTCATCTTGTGTAAATTGTCTGTCCTGTGTGTAACTTGATTTAAGAGTGGTATGTGGGATTGGGACAGAAAGGCTCCATAGGCTTTGGAGCAGGCTAAGATCCTTGTAGCTCAGGCTAAACAGCTGTATGCCCTGTGACCCCAATGTTCTTTCCTGTTAGAAGTCATCAGTTTAGAGGGCTAGAGCTGGTGGTTAAGGCAACAGTAACCTGAACAAATGGTTTCAGTAAGGTTTGGGTCTCACATGGGAAGAAGTAGAAGCTCATTACCATAGCAACAGAAAAGCAACTGTGGGTAGTATATAAAGTGTTGCAACAGGTTGATTCTGTACCTGGTTCCACCTCTGTGACTATAAAAATAGCTTAACCAATAAAGGGGTGCATGGAAGGCCTCTTGGCCAAACCTCTTTCTGGTGTGGCACAGAATCAAACTCTGTAAAGGTGGTAGGCATACTTACCAAAATGAGGTGTGGTGTCCACAAGCCCCTTCACCGATGCCACGCACACTGTCCTAGGAATAGGGTCCTTTAAAACCACAGAGAATCCCTAAGTAATTGAACTAACTGCTATGTCAAATAACATACTGGAAGAGATACAATGCAGTCATCTATATGCCTGGTACACAGAGGGTACTAGTAGGCACACCAAACAAGAATGCACAACCAGACTGTTTTAATACAAATGGCCATCTACATGAGTGGAAAAAGACACTTCCAGGGGCTATAAGGTTATTGAATGAAACCCCCAATGCCAATAGTAAGGTATTTCCCTATGAATTATTGGTCAAGAAAGCACCCAAGACTCCATGAACCATAAAATGTTTGATATTTAGTTTGTGTTCTGACAAATAAAGCTTTCCTGGAGATCAGAGGGAAGAGCTAGCCACTAGTTAACCATAGAGGTCAGGTAGTGGTGGCACACACCCTTAATCCCAGCACTTAGGAGTAGGAAGCAGGAAGATCAGGGGTTCAAGGTCACCCTGGACTACTCAAGATTGAATCAGTCTGAAAGAGATTGAATCAGTCTTTGATCCCAGCACATGGGATGGTCATGCCTTTAATCCCAGGGCTAGGGAAGTGGTGACAGGAATATAAAAGGCCAGTGGAGACAGAACCTCTCTGCCATTAAGTATGAGGATTTCGGAGAGACAGGATCTCCACATTCAGCGCTCCTGCCTCAAGCTACTGCGTGAAAAGATCTCGGCAACCGTGTGGCAGAGGTGTCCCCCTCTTTCTACAGAAGGCCTGCTGGAAATCCACGACCTTCATATGAAACAGCTGGAATTACTTCAGGCTAAGAAGGGTCAAGAGTTACCCACCCCTGACCAAGATAATGGCTACGACATCCTGGAGGAGAAGCTCAGCCTTTTTCAGATGGACCCACAACACTGCACAGGTATCCCAGCACAGGCGGTGTCCCCGCCTAGAGCCAGCCCCAAGCCGGGTGAGAAAGAAATAGACTTGTTGATTCAAGAATTTTCACAAAGCCCTCAGGGAAGCAATCTGTCTTGCGAGTTACCTGTGGAAAAAGAAGGAGAAGAGGAACACATTAGTGTAGCTGATTGCTCAGACATAGAGGATGACTCTCCTATTTCTGCCAGACCAGTTTGTAGTAACAAACTGATTGATTGTATTTTGGGAGGTGCTTCCACTGGCTTGGAAACCAGCGCTGATTCAGAAAGTGGGGTTTGGGACAAGGAACTGGAGGGTGAAGGCTCCCTGTCTGAATCAGACAAGGGACACGACTCTGAAGGACTTTATCTTTGGAACTCTTTCTGCAGTGTAGATCCTTACAATCCTCAAAATTTTACAGCCACAATTCAGACTGCCAACAGAATTGTCCCTGGAGACCCGTGTGATTCAGGGAAGTCCTTGTCTGGCAACTCCGGTGTAGGAGGTTCTCAGGCCAGACACCTTCTTGAGACTCCCGAGCATAGCTCTGGGGAGGAAGATGACTGGGAATCCAATGCAGATGAAAAGGAGAACCTTAGATTGTGGAACTCTTTCTGCACTTCTAAGGACCCCTACAACCTTTTAAATTTTAAGGCTCCTTCTCAAATGTCAGGGAACAACTGGAAATGCTGTCAGGACTCAAAAGCATCTCCTCAGGCCATGGAGGCCTTTTCTGGGTGTCATAACTTACTTTCTTATAAGGTACAACTGTTAGAGAGCCAAGAAGATAATAGTCCAGACTATGGGCTGGGTGAGGCTCTTTCTGGAGAAAAATACACCCATATCAAAAGAAAAAAGTCTCTTTCTGGAGAAAAATACACCCACGTCAAAAGAAAAAAGGTAACCTTCCTTGAAGAAGTTACCGAGTATTGTATAAGTGGTGATGAGGATCGCAAAGGACCATGGCAAGAATTTGCAAGGGAAAGATTCAGGTTCCAGAAACGGATTCGAGAAACAGAAGATGCCATTGGCTACTGCTTGACATTTGAGCACAGAGAAAGAATGTTCAATAGACTCCAGGAACATGTTTGAACAGACTTACTATTGCTCAGCAATGTTAAGATAAGTGAATTGAGAGGGTGACAAGGTGGCAACCACCTTAGAGAAGGGTCAGAGAGGGGTCAGTAGGCCCTTGAATAAATTATTCAAAAACAAAAACAAAAACAAGAGAGGATATGTTGCCCCTCTGTCCCTAGATCAAGACAATTAGGAGCTACACAAAAACGAGTTCCAGACATTTCCTGCCATAACCTAAAGGATGTGATATGACGTAATTTGTGTAATAAACAAAGCACCAGGTATGTCCTGTGGGATATTTTCTGCTGCTTTAGATTGTATACCATAGCCATTAGAGAAATGAATTTCCTGGATATAAAAATGGGATGTCTAACTGTCAGGAAATGGGTCTGCTGATGATATAGGTGTGATGACATGAACAGCTGGAGAATATACCATTTTCCTTGCAGCAGCTCTCCAATTAGTTCAAACTAAGCATCTCTGATCTGAAGTAAGCACCAATCCTGAGCTTGTAACTATACAGTGTTGAAATTCCCCCAGATCCCCCACCCTAACCATTGTAAAAAAAAACTGCTTGATTGCCACTCAGGGTCTCTCTTGTTCTGCTGCTGCATTAGATGGGCAGAGAAGCCCGAGTTAACTCACAACAATAAAAAAGACTCTGTGTTTGCATCAAATTTGGTCTCTTGGTGGTCTTTGGGGAACTCTGGGTACAACATGAATAGCCTGCATCCTTATTCCATAATTTCTCTTCCTTGAGAGGTTTCTCTTAAAAACAAATATTGGCAGCTGTCCTTGGACAGGATTTTAAAGAAACAACTTGTATCTAGTAATGTGGTTGAATTGTTTTTGGGTAATGTGCCTCATTAGAAACACCAATTCTGATAAAGAGGGCTTGCTAATCTTTAATCCTCTCTTTTCCTATTTAGTTGGATGTGTTTGTGTTTTTGAGACAGAGTCTCACTACATAATTCTGGTTGGACTGGGTCTTTGTGTGTAGACCAGGCTGGCCTTGAAATTGGTATCTTCTTGCTTTTGCTTTCTGTGCCACCGTGCCCAGCTGGATATGGTTTTAAATATCCTCTGCTTCCTTGAGGTGAAGAGGAACTCTTTAAGTCATTACTTTGCTCTTTTAAAACTTTTCTTCTGGAGGCAGGGGGCAGCCAAATTTACATAGTGGACTCCAGGCCAGCTGGGGATACATGCTGAGACCTAGTCTTAAAAGTCTTAAAATTTTTTGTTTTGTTTGTTTGGTTTGGCGTAACCCTGGCTGTCCTGGAACTTACTCTATAGACCAAGCTGGCCTCAAACTCACAGAGATCCATCTGCCTCGGCTTCCCACGTGCTGGGATCAAAGGTGTGCACCACCACGGTCCTGCCCTGTTTCGATTTTAGATTGGCTCAGTCTCGAATAGGCCAGGGTGACCTTGAACTTCTGATTTCCCCATTTCTTCCTAGCAAGTGCTGGGATTAAAGATGTGTGCCACCACTGCCC
>CABHPR010145241.1:0-11483 GCA_902168415.1 Peromyscus melanophrys
TTTTTTTCCCTTTCAGATGATTCTGGATATTGATCTTAAGCAAATAGTGCCTAGATAAAGTGTTGAAGATATAGAGGAAGTGGAAAATAGTGTCATAGCCAGGGTGCCTGCCCAACAGAGGCACCAGGTTTTACCAGTTGTTTGAAGGCCCTCTTTGAGAGAAGTAGTAGCTAATATTGCTGGTCCTCAGGAAATGAGGGCCTTGGAAGTAAAAAGAGGATCCACTATGGTAAATAGTAGAGTCTTCTTCCCCTTCAGTGATAGTGACTCCTACTCCAAACCAAAGGCCCAGAGAGATAATTAATCCAAGTCAATAGCTTTATATGGGACAGCAATATTGTAGAAAACAGTCTACCTGTACAATAGACTCTATTCTTCAAATGTATTCATATGTATTATATATTTGAGTCTCACAATATCTCCCGGGGGATATAGAACATCATTTGAAAAGCAAAGTAAGATTGAAGAGACAAGAGGTTCACTCCTGGTCCTGTGGATAATTAGTGTAAAAGTAAGGAACATCCATGGTATTTCCCTTAGTGTTTTTAGAAAGCCACTATATGAATGCGATATTCTTTTTGAATTTTGAGTGCCTTGCTAGATTTTCACAGAATACTCATATATATTTTATGTAGGTAAAATTTCACCATTCTAACTGTAGTGGGATAGACGTAAAGATGAGAGTTGTGATTGCTTATTTGAAAAAAGAATTCCAGATTCAGGTCAACATTTTCACTGAGGAACCTTCAGGAGCATGTACAGAGTTTTCGTGAAGTTTGTTATGATGCAGATTTCTGATGAGCATTGCCTAGAAATGTGGGATTTGCTGCTTTTTCTCAAAAAATGATCCTTTCATAAATACAAGAAATTTATATTTGAAATAAAATAGTGGCAGGTGAGTGTATGGCATTTTTAGTGTACATATCTGATTTTCCTAATATTCAAGGTTTTCCAGTTTTCAAAAATATATACATACATTAATTAGGAAGCATAAAAATAATAAAAAATAGTATCTATTTCCAAAGGTTAATTATGTGTTTTAAAAGTTATTCATAAGAAGAGGTAATATTGAATGCTTAAAAATTAGAGACGCTTAAACCTTAGGGAGAAAATATTCTTCAATACATTAAATATAGCGAGAATTGAACTACTTAACATGATAATTGATGAACAAAAGAGAAAATTTATTTTCTCCATGGCTTAAGTAACAGTATTCACTCTTGAAGGAATCGGTTCTCCAAGCCCTCTATAGTTGGGGCTGTTCCTCTTCGTTATTTTCTATTTTTATATTTACCTCTTTTCTGTGAGAAAATTATACACAAAATATGATGTTGTGTTTACATATTAAACTGGATAGAGTTAATTTGCTTCTATATTCTTTTCCCTAAATGGAGACATATATTTTAAGAGTGGGAAAAATCCAACATACCTTTTTCTTTATAACATAGATATTATTTTTTTAAAATTGTGGTGTTGGTAACTTTATCGTAAAACCAAAGGAATTTTTTCATGGATTTTTGAAGGCTGCTAAGTTTTTTATATTGTCTCCAAAAGTAGCTTCAACTGTCAGTTTCATACTTGGTTTGTTTACAAAATATGCTGGACCTAGGTCAAGTTCTGCTAAGAGGGGTGTGGTTGTTTCCATTGCTTGGCTGCCATTGGGCACGGGTGCTTTGCTGAATTCATAATTTCACTCTTCTTACTTCTCTGACTAGAAATTGAGAGTGATTATGCTTCCAAAAATTCTGTCAACTTACTGAAGGTCTTGAGCTGAATTATTCTATCTTTGCTTATCTGGCATTATTTTTAGCAACCTGGCAAAAGCCCATGTTGAATTCTCCACAGTAATACAGTGTCCTGTAGCCACTCATCCAATAAAACTTAGACAGAAGTGCACTAGAACATCTCTAGTAAAAATTATATTAAAGGATAACAGAAATTAGAGTATGCTGAAAATGCATTCAATCAAGATATACTCAACTGAACACGGATGTATGTCAGATGTATATTAACTGAACTTTTTTGGACTATCCTTTTACTATGGAATATCATGGAGACAAGTGTTTTGTGACACGTATTTAGGGAAACACTCTCTCATTTAAGCCTTTTCATTTCTGAGATAAGAACATTAAAGATCATAGTGTTTGCATGGTTTGCTATGATTATCTAAAGAGGACACTGAATGCGTCTGGGTATTGAACACTCTCCAGTGTCCTGTCTCCTATACTGCATTGCCCCATGTGTTTTGCCCAAGCAGAGCCAGCCAGAGACATATTTTGTCTTCCATTCTGTGGGGAAGAAGAAACCACTCTAAAATTGGTTACCTAGACTTAGTGCCAGCTGTGGCCATGCTGACTCTTCAGTTCCTACGTCAGGCCCCGGGGTAACCATAAGTTACTGGGTACATCTATTAGAACTTGAAATATAAGTTCAAAACTTAGCCATGTGTCTTAGGTTCAAGTCACTCAGCCTCTCTGAGCTCAAGTTCTTCATTCATAAAATGTTGATAATACCTTGCCTAGTGTGTCTGACAGCAGATACATCTGAAAAGTTTGTCTGACAGAGGCAGTACGTGAGTGGTTGATATTCTTTGACCACACCTGAAGGAGACCTAAACAGGTTCTGTGCTGTTTTGATGTTGGGGCACGGTCCCTCTGTTCACTTTAGGATGTGGTGAAAATTTCCTTCAAATTCTGCCAATGGAAAAATTTCCATTTTTAAAACAATTTTCTCATTTCTTCTTCTCTTATTTCTTCTTCTCTTTTCACTGTCTTGGTCTCTTGAGTCTCTAGCGACCCTTGTGAGTACCCTATAGTGGCACAGGCCTGTTCTTGAACCATTGACACTTAAATATAAGACCACTTTCTCCTACAAACGTTTATAACCAAATGGCAGAGAGGCTTCATTTCTTCTACTACAGTGGTAACAACTTAAAGTGGTTAGTGCGAAAATTTTATTACTTTGTATTTAATTTTTCCCTTTAGCTATTTTTTTCCCTATTTGCTGCTATGGAGATCCTTGGACATATTGAAATTATAGCTCTTTTACATTTCTGCAAGGTACTGTGTGGGTATTTATATTGGGAAATCCTGTCTTCTCTTTGCAGAAAAGGTTTCCAGAACCATAGCACTTTGCAGGGAGACCATCTTCCCAGCCCAGTGTTACTTGAAAGAGGCACTCCCCAATTGCCCATAAGTCTGTACTCAGTGGTTACTGCTTGTGGCACATTTTCAAATGGACCTCCCTGTGGCTGCAGCTGTGATTAAAAGCTGTCTGCTCTCTGACTCACTAGGGGTTTGCTATTTAACCATGTCATGTGCACACACACACACACACACACACACACACACACACACACACACACAGCTATGTTGTGGAAATTATAAAGTGTTTTGTAAAATGAAAACTCAAATGAATACTTTAATGACAAGCTGAATTTTCTTTTCTAAGCTTCGGTCACTGAGAAGCAAGGGTTGGCAATCTAACCATGTATGAGATGCATAAAAGAAATTTAGGAAAGGAAAGCTAATGGCCAGTGAATATACACCATTGGACAGGACATGCTTTGCACACATATTTAAGTGCTGGTGAACTTATCAGCTTCATCTCAGCTCTTCCATGGGATTCAGGATTCAATTCTGACCCTTCACAGCTAAAGCAGGACAATATTCCTTTTTAAGTCTACCCAGATATTCATTGACACATGAATAATCCTGTGTAGCTTACAGGAATGCATTCCAAACAGAAGTTCACCACCAGCACCCCTTAAAAGATATTCAAATAAGCAGGGCAGCCATAGAGATTGGATGTTTCAAAGGGACAAATCGTCTCTCCCTTTATGTTACAGAGTATTCAGCTCTTTAGGAAATAAAAAGTTCTAGATTTTAAACCTGGGTTCTTATATTTTGCGACAAACGCACTATAAATACCATGAGATAACCAGTGTAGTTCCCTTCCCTACTCTGCCCAGACTATTCACTGAATCAGAACAAAACACACACACACACACACACACACACACACCGAGTCTTCTGTAAATGTACAGGGGAGAATTCTGATGAAATTTTGAGAATTGCCTGTCTCCTTTCTGTTTTGTCTGTCTCTCTCCATCCCCCAATGCCAAGTGCTCTAGAATCCAGACACCAAACCCAGGCTCTGGGATACTAATCTATCACCGGTAAATTTAGATTGACAATACCGTGGGTCGACCACATTGATTACATTGATTCTATTTCAAATATTTACAATATACTGAGACAAGTCTAATCTATTTTCTAAAGAGTTCAAGGTAGGTATCAGAGTTTCAGAGGGGGTAACAATGGAGAAATGTTTGTGGCTGCTATCTACACTAATCTGATGTTGACAGAGAGTAGTATTTTATTTAGTAATTAACAGTGTAAAGGGCCGAGGAGCTGTCATGTTGGTTCTTAGGCTAGGGAATGTGATGAAAGATGATATCTGCGATCGCATCCTTTCCACTTGTTTAGGATTGTCAGGATGAGAAATGTC
Organism: Peromyscus melanophrys; assembly: GCA_902168415.1. Lineage (NCBI taxonomy): Eukaryota > Metazoa > Chordata > Mammalia > Rodentia > Cricetidae > Peromyscus > Peromyscus melanophrys. The sequence goes on from CABHPR010145241.1 coordinate 4,510, forward strand.
AGCATTATGAAAGCTCAGCTCTGCTCTTGATATGATAAAACCCTTCAAAAGCCAGCCTTTCTCTCTCCCTCATCCCCCTCCTTCCTTGCTCTCTCTGCACTTGCTTTTTTATTTATCCTGTTTTGTTAGATGGCAGAAATATAATTCTTTTCTTTCTTCCTATTATAAGCCACCATTTTTGTTTTATTATATGTTTCACAACCCCTAATGCCCCACTGAAAATTACCTTGTTAAATGACAGTGTTTCAAAGCCATGAATCCTTTCCACCATTCCCTCAGAGGTTTGAAACAGTCAACAGACTGTAAAGAATAAATAATAAAAAAGTATTGATTATTTTGATGACTGTGAGATTCAATTAAGTATTAATTTTGCCCTCCAGTGGACCTATCAAGGTATTCAAAAGGGAGGATTCGGCTCAGCTAAATGCGTGCTGAGTGCTTCAGCCTTAAATAGGGAGAAAATGTGTTTACCTACAGTATTTGAAGAAGTGCATTGATGCACAGAGTCCAATATTTAAGTGCTGTGCAAATTAAGCCCTGGTGACAGTGACATTGTTTTCAGTGGTATGAGTATTGACTAAAGAAGTGCATTTGATGACAGCTTAAACTATTTGTATTGATTAACATTTTCATAGATTATCATGTGTCATATCAAATTCACTTTTCAGGCATGAATACATTAAAAAAAAAATCCACAGGCATACCACAACCAATGTGATGATGGGCAGGGGAGCATGCCGCCCCACCTGCTCCTGCACGTCACCTGTTTCCTGCTCAGGAACCATTTAGGCATGAACTTGACAATAAATAGCTCCCAGATCACGAAGGAAAAAGGCAGTTTTTTGCTTTGCTTTGCTTCTGCATCTGATATCTGTGCCAAAGCAATCTTAGTTTGCAAGTGGACTAAAGGCTAGATTTGGGGAGTATTCCTCTTCCTAACATGCCCTTCCAAACGAGCTGAAGATAAAGCTGGGCTAAATTATTGGAGAGAAAAGTTTTGCCTTTTTTTTTTTCTGGACGTAATTCTTGATTCCTTTTTCTTTAATGCTCTGGGTGTATGATGCTCTAGGTAGCTGAATTATTGAAAACAGTTTGTAAGTATTTTCCCACTTCCTTAAAAATGTAAAGCAATTTCTGTATATCTTGTTGTGTATTGTTTGCTTTAAAATGTGCATTTGATGGGGGTCAGCATCTACCCCAGTCTGGGACCCATGTAGGGTAGAAAACTTCTAAGTGTGCTCAGAGAATTTACATAAGAAATATCTCTGATTCCACTGAAAGCTTGGAGCCGTCTTTTTTCTTCCCCCTGTCTCTTTTCTCCACTCTTGGGATAGGGTTTAATTGCTTCTCCCCCAGGGAGAAGGCTTCTTAAAATAGTCCCCGTTCCCTCCATAGGGTGCCCCTTCTAAAGAGGTGCATTGCTGGAGTACAAACCAGCGCTTTCTTTTTTCCCCTTACTGCATTAAAGACAGACAAGGTGTAAAAACATCCTTACAAAAGCACATCCCACAATTAAAGCTGTGTTGGTTAGGCTGCTTGTAAAGAAGTTTTTTTTTTTTTCCCTTCCTTTTCCTCCGAAGCCTCCTGAATCTCTCACATGCTAGTTGAGCGTTAATAGGGTGGGGAGTAATGGAGAACTCATCGAATCTGTAATAGCTCTTCACTTGACTGCAGCCAGCAATAACAGCAGGAGCAGGCAGAGATAAGAGAGAGGAGAGAGAGGGAGAGAGTGTGTGTGTGGAAGAGAGAGAGGGAGAGGGAGAGAGGACACGCTCTCTAAAGCTGCCACTTTTTTCCTCCCCTTCGCTCTTTCCCCCCATCCTAGGATCCAATGATAGCCGGACAAGTCAGTAAGCCCTTGCTGTCAGTGCGGAGTGAAATGAATGCGGAGTTGAGAGGTGAGGACAAGGCTGCTACTTCAGACAGCGAGCTGAATGAGCCCCTGCTTGCGCCCGTGGAATCAAATGACAGCGAGGACACTCCCAGCAAGCTCTTCGGTAAGTCTGTCTAGGTATTTCATTTCAGTCCTACCATGTTGTCCGGAAGAGCAATCCAGCCACCACCACCCCAGCCCCCCTTTCCTCCTGCTTTTCATGCAATGTTTTTGTAAGTGCTAAAGAGGAGCTGCGCATTCTAGAGGGGCTAAGGCACCGGAGTCTATTCAGCTGGCGGGGAGGATGCCCTCCAAACTTTTTCACCAACAAGGAACTTACTTACTGTCCATTTTGACTTATCAAGTAGTGTTGCCATGCCCAGGTTGGAAATTATTCGAACAAAACGGAAGGAAAGACTGAAAAGAAAGAACGAAATGGTAATAATAATCAGGAAATCAGTTCCATTGCGAGAATTGGTTAACATTTATTGAATAAATATCGACTCGGTTTCTGGTTGCTTTGCAGCCTTTTGTTAAGGGGAAGGAGAGTAAAGAGTTATTATCTGTAGTCAAAAGATGAGAGAAGAGAACTGAAAATGTCAATACAAATCGCTCTGTGCCAGGTAAACAAAGGTGGCTGAAGGCATGGCTCTCAGAAACACATTTTGTCGTCATCATCTGATTGAGTATTTCTTCTTTTAAAAGGGGTTGAGGGAACAGAACAGTCCCCTATCCTTCTCCCTACCCCTCTCTCTTTAACGTATTTTAGCCTCACACTAACCATGGCGACAGCCCAGGACCTTTTAGGAATCTGTTTCATAAACAAAATGAGAACAAACAGAGTGCCACTTCAGCAGAGACATCTGTCATTCAAATAGATGACAGTCTGTAAGCCAACTCCAACAACTGTGATCTCTAATCAGAAAGGGGAGCGGGCTGCTGAGGCACGTGCCGGAGTGATGGATGCCGTGAGACGTCTCTGCTGCAGAAGTACTTTACGCTTCTGAGTGACATTAGGTTTCTGAACAGTAGTCTTCCGACACACTTGCTCTTAATTATTTTCAAGTGTGTCTGTCTACACACCTGTATACAACTAACCTAGTATAAACAGGCAGAGAACTGCTTGTTTCCAGATTAAAAAAACCGTTCTAAGCCTGAAGTTTGGAGTCAAACAACATCAATACATAAAATACTTGGTGAAGAATGCTGATTCAGTTTCAAAATAGCTTTTAATTTTTTTTATTTTTTATTTATTTATTTACTTTTTTTTTGTAGAGAACAGAGCTTCCTTGGTAGGTAGGTCAATAGCGCTCAGCTGCTCCCACAGAGGTTAGCCCTCTATAAATGTTCAGGCAAACACCAGAAGGAAATCACAGAAAGAATCTTTGTTTTGGATTTTTCTTTGGGTAACATACTGAATTTTAGGTAAGAACACAACTGATTCCAGTTTTCAGACATCCTATGGTTACTTTTAGTTCAAAAGGCTATTGCTTCTGAACTCAAACCTCCACACCTAGCTTGGGAGGTTTTAGCGTTTCACTCTGAGGAAGTTTTTAGTTGTAGTCGAAGTTTTTAGCTGTGTGAAAAGGTATGCCCTGAAACACTCATTTTCTTTTAAGAGGCTAGTGAGAGAAGTCACATAAAATTATCAGTCCCAGGAAGACAAAATCCATGTGCAGTGCTCTGTGATAGTGCATATACTGAGTGAGGCTTTAGCTTTTCAAAAGCCACTGATCTCAACCCCAGCAAAGCAGCAAATATTAAATTATCTGCCCCAAATGTTTCATGCATTTTTTTTAAAAAGTAAGAACATTTTGTAGACTTTGTTCTGTAGCTACAAGTTCTTTTCTGTCAGTTGAAGTGATGAGGGGGTGATTGATTGGACATCACATTTGTTTAGATTTTTCAGTGTTGAGAATTGCTTCACATTCTGTATCCCGTTGTACTACTCTGTATGTACAGTGAAGAAAGCTTTGGAAGACCGAACAGGGTCAAAGAAATTTTATTTAAAGTTCCCCGAAAACATTTTAAGTGGAATCTTTCTGGGATGCCTGAGACTAAGGAGTCAGAGTTTAAGTGGAAACTCACAGTGGACTGGGGAGGGCACTTTACCTGCAACTTGAGGTTCTCACCTTCTGAGTATATGACAGGGAGCCCAGCCAAATCCCCACACTCTGCCTTGGGGTGTTTCATATTCACTAGCTTGTCTTTCTCCTCTAGATTACTTTAGAAACACAATATGAATTTTTCCAACTTTTTCATTAGGCAGAAAAGAAATCAATTGATTTAACAGTCTGGAAAACTTAAGAAAAAAAAATGGAGACAACAGGAGACAGAAATTGTAGGATGTGCCCAGAGATGAGAGCACTCACTCACTGGTCTTGTAAGGATGTCCTAGTTATTGGGATGATTGGACTCTTACTTTTGAATAGTACTAAGACCCAGAATTGGAAATTTTAGTTTACACAACTGTCTAAAACTTTCTGAAGTCATCATCTCACAGTCTTTCTCCAACAACTTTGGTGATAAAATTTATGATGCAGGCGTATGCTGTCTTCTATAGTATGTCAATGTTCGGGTCTCCATGTTTTGTTTGTAGACCTAGTTCTAATTGTGTGTTCATTTGATAACAGAGAACTGTGTTGTGCCTGGGTAATGGAGCTTTTCTCTAAACCAGGGTCATTCTGCCGTTTCTCTTTCAAGCCATCATGCCTCTACTTTCTATCTTGTGGATGGAACCTGTGCTTCTTTTATGAAAGGGACAGATCAGGGCAAATCCTGTGCGTTTTGGTACATTTAGTGTCATGGAGAGACATTAGCCAACAGCAGGGGACAGGAAAGGCTTGCTTTTCCTATTGCACCTGAAATTTCAGTATAAATGGATTTCTTCAAAGCTAGTTCACCCATCTGGGTCTCGCTCAAATTAGTAGTCCAGAGGACAGGCCTGTTTCCTTCACAGTACGGCATCTTCAGCCCAAAACTGCCGGAGAAAGGCTAATGCTGATGCCCTCTATGGATAAACAAAGGAAATTCTAGGAACCACTGGGCTTTTTATGCCTCTCCTTAAATTGCACCTCTGTACTTAACATCATCCAAAGGGAAACATACTGTGCAGAATGTGTCGGTGCTCTGAGCCGCTCAGAATGCTAGAAGGAGGAACAAGAAGCCATATGCCAGCCTAAGGAGAAAGTTCAGAAAAGGGCCCTTGTGTTTTATGAAGTAATTACATCAGAGGTAACATTTTGCTTAACTTGAACAGCCGTGGAAACTAAAGTACACTTAAGAGAGAGAAATCCACATTTCATTGAGAAACATGTGGTGAAGTAGTTCTCTGTGATATCATTAAGTGTGCATTATTTATTCTTATAAAGCCTGTAGAAAACTACCTCCATTTTCAGCTTATGAGCATATGCTCCTAAATTCTGGGCCACAGGAAACAGTATGGATGGAGGGGGTACAGGCTTGCACGTGGGAGAATTATTAGAGAAACTGGTGCTGGGTCATATAGTGCTCTAGCTGTACGATCAAATGAGTGATGCCACACAGTCACCAAATACTAGTGATGTACTGGAAACTGTACCCCAAACTAGCCTTTCCAAGGGAAAGGGTTGCTGTGTTTCTTTGGTGACAGTTCTATTGCTCAGGTCAATGTGGTGCCTCTCTGGTAGTTATGCCCACCAAGCAGTCATTGTCCCACATTCAGCAAGCAGGCTGCTAAAATCCAAAAGGAAGTAGCCACCACTTGATCAGGAAAATGACTGCAGAAAAGATAAAAGTAACACGTATCCCTGGACAAATATCGGAATTCTCAACTGAAGAAGTGGAACCTCCCAAACAGGCCCCAAATACTTCCTCTGTATATATTTGAGATTTGGATGGTGATTAAGAACAGTGCTTCCCCCTGGGACAATTCTTATTGTTTCAAGTTAAACCCCATGATTGCTTGTATTTAAGTTCCAGCTAGCCTGAGTGGCTGTGCTAGGACTAGTGGCTTGTTTCCCTGTTGTATGTCACAACCATGAGCTGGATGGACAGCTCAGAACCTTGAACTGAAAGAGAAACACACCCTGTATGGACGGTGTGTGTGAAAGAAGAAAAACAAAACAACAACAACAACAAAAACTGTTGGTTTCCTTTAACATTGTGGCTTTTTTTTTTTCTGGCTTAGCAAAAATCGTGATGATACTCTCAAGAGTGAGCCTTTTCAATATCGTTTATCTGTGAACTATTAGGAAAGGGTTGAAAGCTGGGTCAGTGATTTCTCCATGTTAGGAAAAAGCACTTGTCTGTTTGTTTTCCTTTTCCTTCTACTGAGCTTTGTCCAAAAGCATGCGTTAGAAAATTTTCTGTTTTTAAATTGCCGTCCAGTTTGACTTGATTAGAATTTATGGCCATAGAGTTATTTTCAATGACAAAAGGATAAAGGACTAAATTGTCTATCACCCCTTGAGACAGTGGTCTCTGCAGGTCAGCAGGGAGGTCACTGCAGGGCATCGTGGGGGCTGCTCTTCGGCAAGGCTGCTTCTTGCCTGTGTGTGCAAGTGGAGGCCTTCGTTATGGGGTCGCTGTCTTCATTACTTTATTTAAACGTCTCTCTCAAGGTTTCAATACCTTAGGTGCTTATAATACTCTGATAAAAATATGCTGAAGCCAGTAATCAGCACATAGGGCTTAAGCTTCAGAAGGAGTTAGCTGGAAAATGATGAGGAAATTTCTCTAGAGAAATATAGTCATTTGAAATACGGAACATGCTTCTACATTTTTAAAAGTTGTTATGCTGTATCAATTGAAAATTCATGTTCTTTTTTCACTAAAGAAAATGTATTTTGCTAAAAAAATTAAAATATCATATTTGTAAATCAACTAAATAATTTGAACAATGTATTCTATGCAAAAGCCACTAAACAAAAATCACTAGAAATCTACATTTATGTAAGTAAATGGGGTACAGGATAAAGTGTTTGCCACAGTTTCTGGTTTAATAGTCAAGCAGGCCTTTGCTCTGCTGCTCTCTGACTAGCAGAGAATGGAAACGCGTACTTAAATATTTTTCTTACATTTGAGGGAATCTGACTCTCTGAAGTAATTATTTTAAAAAGTC
>CABHPR010145241.1:11493-27783 GCA_902168415.1 Peromyscus melanophrys
TTTTAATTACATATTCATATCACATACACATTTCTTAGAAATTATTGACACTTTCAGATCAATTTATTTCCATATATGTGAACTACTCTGCGTGTGTGTGTATATGAGACAGATAACATGTGCTTTCATGTTGAATTAATGTACATAATCATGTTAATATCAAGTAGAACAGACAAGCTTTCTCTCTCTCTTACTCTCTCTTTTGAGACAGAGTTTCACATATTTCAGACTAGTCTTGAACTCACTAAATAGCCAAGGGTAATCCCAAATTAAACTTCATTTTTAAATTTTATGTATTATTATTATTGTGTGTGTTAGCATGAAGGGGCAGGGTTTTTATACACAACATATGTGTTGAGGGCAGAGGACAGCTTTTGAGAATTGGGTATCTCCTACCATGGGATGCGGTGATAGAACTCAAGGCATCAGGCTTCAGAAGGAGCAAATGTTTCCATCCATTAACCTATCTTGCTAGCCCAAATTTCATTTTTAACTACTTCAATCTAAATGTCAACCCTAAGAAGAAACAAACAAAAAAATTTCTCTGCCTTTGTAGTCTATGGAGGCTCCTAAAATGTCTTCCTTTAAGATCCTTGAAACTGATGGTCTTTAACATCCCTCGGGAAGAGGAGACTGGGAGAGTTGTTCCGGAGTAGGGAGATGTTGGTTAAAGAGTAGAGAGTTTCAACTGGGATGGGCATGCTTTTGTGCACAGCGGTAGCTCTGGTTAATAATGTATCGTATGTTTGAAAGTTGTCCAAACAGTAGATGTTTAATGTTCTTCACATTGAAACATAAATAAAGTGGCAGGTGTATTAATGAGACCAATTAATCTTTGCAGAATGTACACTCTTGTCAAACATCACATGCACCTTGTAAATTTATACAACTATTACTTACAAATTAAAAAGAAGATATTAAGAGGCAGAAGAATTACCTCAGTGGTTAAGAGCACTGGCTGCTCTAACAGAGGACCTGAGTTTGGTTCTGAGCACTGACATGGTGGTTTACTACCATTTGTAACTCTGGTTTCAGGGAATCTGATACCCTCTCTTGCCCTCCATGGGCACCAGGCATGCATGTGGTAGTCATACATGCACACAGGGAAAACACTCATGCACATAAATCTAAAATAGTTTAGAGAATAAAACCTTTAACTGTAGCTTATCTTCACATAAAGCATTACAATGTGTTTGTTCACTGCGGGGCTTTCTTTAATATTTCTTGTAGATAAAACAATAGTTTTATACCTCTTTTTCAAAGGACACCATGGTCCCACTCGTCCAGTCCTTAAGAGATGTATCTTTTCCTATCAGGTATCATCATTTAAGAGAAAAATCTATAGAATCTATAGCGGGATATTCTTAGCCAATGTCACACCACTTCAGTGAAGTAAAAGGGGCCAGATGTGCATAAACATTCAACATTCTATTGTTGTCTATGTTAAACTTATTGCAACATTTTTTTCCCAAAAAGTAATATTTATTGAATGTCCCCCAGCCTACTCTCTTTCCTTTCTGATGGTCAAAATATTTTGATCAAGCTTCTTGGTTTTTCCACACTGCAGCTCATCCTGCCTTCCCTTGTGTTACGGCTGCTCTCTCATTTTTTCCCACTTCTTTTACAGTCACTCTCAGTGTTCGCCTGGTATTATAATGACTTGTGCATTTGTCTGCCTCCCTTGCTGGGTAGCAAGCCCCTAGAGGAGAGATAATAGATCTTGCATATATTAAGTACCAGATAAATGTTTTTTTGAATTGAACCACTTCTGAATTGGATGTTTCTGGACATCATCCACACTTGGTAAATACTTACTGAATATTAAGGGAAAATAGACTCTACCCACAGGAGTCTACTATCCTACCTGGGGACATAAGGAAGAGATAGGAGGTCAAAGAGAATGACAAAGCCAAGATAAAGAAATGAGTGTCTACATGTCAACAATTATTTATTTAGTACATTTGTGAAAGCATTGTACTAGGTTTGCATAAAAGAGTGGTAACTAAGACAGAATTTGTCCCTGTTCTCATAGATTTTACAGATAATAAACAATGCGATTACCAAGTAATGCTTGTCTAGAAATTTAATAATTTACTATTTTAAGAAATGACCTGAAAGAAAGGGGGGGAGAGATGTTATAGGAATGAATAATGGGAGCAGAGGCATAGAATTATTTGTAGGAACAGCTTTGCTAAAGAGCCTCAATGGGACAATATGTAGATACCATTTGGAAAATCACTTCTCTCCCTTTATAGGATGATCACACACAATGTCCTTCTTCCCCTAAACAAAGAGAAATATGACCCCAAAGTTGCCAGCTCTCTCCTGGGAGGGTAATTCTTGAGTTCAATGGCCTAAGAGCTACAAAACTGTTAGTGTGGGTCTAGATGGTAGTGCCTCAAGGGATATAAATCGAATATCAGAAGTTAACATTATATATTGCTGTGCTGACTCTACAAATTAGTAGCTCACATAGGGACATTTATTGTGCTCATACACCTTCGCCTTGGGTGGGTTTATAAGAGACAGTGGGCTTCTGTTTCACTTGGTGTTATCTGACGGAATCCAATGGGCAGGTGTGGGTAGAACAATCTGAAGGCTGATTTTCTCAATTCCTGATGGTTGTGGCTGGAGTCTGGCTGGAACTTTAGCTGGAATCATTAGCCAGAGTGCCTCCTGGGCTTCTCCTTGTGAGCTGGGCTTCCTTATAGTGTTGTGGCTGGGTTCCCAGAGAAAGCACTGATCAAGAGAGGACCGGGGAAGAGAAGCCAGAACTAAGAGGAATCGGCAGGTGGAATCGACTTTCCTGAGCTAGCTCCAGTTTTCTAACCTGGCCTTGGAAGTCAACAGTGTCACTTGCACTATTACTTTCTATTCATTCGAATCAAGTCATTAAGGCAGATTATGGTGGAGAGAGACACACACACACACAGACAGAGACACAGAGAGAGACAGAGACAGAAAACAGAGACACACAGAGAGGCAGAGATAGAGACAGATGGAGAGAGAGAGAGAGAGAGAGAGAGAGAGAGAGAGAGAGAGAGAGAGAGAGAGAGAGAGAGAGAGAGAGAGAATTATATACTTTGTCAGGAATGGTGTCACATTTATAGATGAGTTTTGAAACCATTACAAAGTTCCTCTCACTTCCGTAAATCTATTTCTTTTCTCTTTGAAAAACTAAACTACGTAAATGCACTTGGGAGGCAATGCCCTACTATCAGTTAACAAATATTGTAATGTGTCTGAGTATGTTGTTTGAGACAAGGTTAATGGGGATGATGTCTATAGCATTCACTGAGGACAGCTTCATACATTTTTTTTAAATAGTTGTGTTTAGTTCTGCTGAAGGTTAACTTTCTTTTTACCACTTTTATTTTCTTTGGAATGATTAAGGAGCACACTTTAGATTTGGGAAACTGGGCCTCTACTCTATAAACATGAAAAAAATAAAAGCAGTCTGGTGTTAAGAGTCAGGGGCAGATGGAAGATAGATTCTGGGAGCCAACTATGGCCACACTTATGACAGACCATTGGTTATAGCAAATGAAAATAGATTTCCCAAACCTAACATATTAAGTTCAATACATTTCTCTTCAGTAATAACTGACAGAAATTTAAGTTATAATATACCATCTCTGAGCCTTTATATCCGCCACTGGACAGTCTAAAGAAGAATGGGTCAGTAAGAAAGTTGATGTGCTTGACGGTGTTTCATGTCATCATTGTTTCTAAGAAAATTATCTGTTCTACAATTTTCTTAAAGTGTTTGAAATTAGATTCTGCATTTGAAGATTGTTCTGTTTCAAATTTTTCCACTGGTTATACCAAGGAGATTCATGCTTCAAGCATCCTGAATCTTTACAAAAGTCAATTTTATGTGTCTTTTTTTCTATTTTATTAATTAAAAATTTAATTTATTTTTTCCAGCCCAATCACAGTTTCCCTTCTCTATCTCCTCTCTTCTCAGTTCCCTCCTCTCAACTTTCCTTCTCCCCCAACCCCGATCCACTCCTCCTCCTTCCTCTTGAAAAAAGGGCAGGTCTCCCATGTATCTGCCAACCATGACATTACAAGTTACAGTAAGTCTAGGCACCTCCTCTTCTATTAAGGCTGGGCAAGGCAACCCAGTAGGAGGGAAGAGTCCTGAAAGCAGGTAGCATAGTCAGAAACAGCCCCTGATCCCACTCTTAAGAGTCCCACAAGAAGACCAAGCCACACAAATGTATCATATGTGCAGGGCCTAAGTTAGTCTCATGCAAGCTCCCTGGTTAGCAGTTCAGTTTCTATGACCCCCTATGTGCCCAGGTTAGTTGATTCTGTGATTTTTTTTTGTGGTGTCCTTGACCACTGTGGTTCCTGCAACCCTTTCTTCCCCTCTTTCACAGGGTTCCCTGAGCTCTGCCTAATGTTTGGCCATGGGTCTCTGCATCAGTTGCTGGGTGAAGCCTCCCTGATATCAATTGGGCTAGGCAACAATCTATGAATATAGCAGAATATCATTGGGAATCATTTCACTGTATTTTGGGGTGTGTGTGTGTGTGTGTGTGTGTGTGTGTGTGTGTGTGTGTGTGTGTGTGTGTTTCCTATCCTAAGTCTCTGGGCTGTCCATCCTCTGGGTCCTGGACCTCCAGGCAGTGTCAGGGTTGGACTCTCTCTCAGGGTATGAGTCTGAAGCTGGACCAGTCATTGGTTGGAGTTGACAAATGGTAACTTTGCTCATTTGTTATGCATTATTATTGCATCAATTGCTAACAGGTTTTACTAACTGAAAACATCTAGTCCTAAACTCTGAATTACTTTGCTACCATGAAAGGTCTAACTCACAGGCATGCTTTGTTGTTCCATTTCCCCCAAGGCCTGCAACTCCCCTCTTTGTGCCTTCTCATACCCAGGATGGACAGGGTAGGTGCCCAAGACAGAAAGGCAGTAGCTCACCAGGAAAGTATGCTGAGGTCAGTATTGTAACCATTCTCCATGTTCTTGGTGGTGAGGTACCATTCCAATGCCAGGAATGGAGGAGGGACAGCCCAGGCTGGGAGACTAGGGAAGTGTGAGGAATCTTAGGCAGATAAGACATATTTTATTCACTGGAACACAGGCTGTTAGGCAGGCAGCTGCTGGCAGGCTCCCAGACACACAGCAACACAGACAGTCTACACACAGGTGGGAATAAACATACGCACACGGACTAGCACCTAAGCCACACAGGCCTATAGATAGACATATATACAGGCAGGCTGGAAAAGGTGAAGATAAGGTTCTCTAACCTCAAGTATATACATACATACATACATACACATACATACATATGTATATACATATATATGTGCATACATACATATGTAAATACATATGTATGTATATATGTAAGTACTCTGCCTCCCCCTTAAAAAATAGTTACATAACAGATTATATCAATTATTACTTTGGGGATCCCCAGACATTTGGTATCAACCATCTTTTTCTGACTTATAACATCCCCAGATGCCTGCCATTAGCCATCTTGCCTCATGCCAGATATCTATATTTGCACTATGTTACCTAAACATAAACTGGTCCATAAGACTTCTGATCCCTTACACAGCTGTAGCACGAATCTTAGAAGGTCTTATTAATAAGATCAAACCTGAAGCCAGGTTTTAGGGTGAATGCTGGAAGATCAGAGAAGCAGAACAAGCCACAGCTACCTCACCTTGCCAGTTCCTCAGCTGATCCTGTTTCCTCACACTGGAAGCCTCTGAGTCCTTATCCAGATGAATCTCAGCTGAACTGCTTCTCGAAAGCCTGAATGCTTAGCCAGCCTAGTTCCTGGTCCTCATGCCTTATATACCTTTTTGCTTTCTACCATCACTCCCTGGGATTAAAGGCTCACTTTCTGGGATTAAAGGCGTGAGTCACTATGCCTGGCTGTTTCCAATGTGGCCTTGAACTCACAGAGATCCAGAGGGATTTCTGCCTCTGGAATGCTAGGATTAAAGGTGTGAGTGCCACCATTTTCTAGTCTCTGTATCTAGTGACTGTACTGTTCTCTGACTCCAGATAAGTTTATTAGGGTGCACAATATTTTGGGGAACACAATACCACCACACACAGCATGTGCCAAAATATGCAGTATGAAATCTACTCTGCAGAGCTCTTTCCTTAAATCCACTGAGAAGAGCTTCATGATAAAGTAGCCATGCTAGTGTGTCCACAAGCTAAGTGTTACTGTCTGCAGCCTTCGGTGGTAGAACTCGTGGTTCTGACTCTGTAACAACTTCAACATATTGTTACTCTGAGAAACTTCATGAAGCAGATATTTACCAGGATTTGGCTGTTAAACCTCAGCTAATACAGTTTACAGAATTATAATCATTCTTTTCTCCACCAACTCAAACCTTACAGTTGCTTTCTTAGTGATCTCAGAATAAATTGCAAACTTCCACAATGTTATTTCCATGACACATATAGCTTCATGCTATACTCGCTATATATCTATATTATATTAATCTAGACCTATGTGTCCTTGTAAGCATTCACCATTAACATGACATAGCCTAGAACTGTCTGAAACAGGAGACTCAGTTGACCAATTTTCTTTATCAGGTTGGTCTGTGGATGTGTCTGTGAGGGACTGTCTTAGTTGATTACTGTAGGTGGGTCAAGACCATTATGGATACCATTCCATGCGAAAGTGGTCTTGGGCTTACAAGAAAGTTAGGTGAGCATGAGCCTGAGCTAGGAGCAAGCTGCATTCTTCCATGGCTTCTGCTTCAAGTTCCTGCCATGACCACAGCAACAGCAATCAAACTATAGCGATATGCTATGGTGTAATTTGTAACATGCTTTTCCATGTCTATACAGTTTTATAGAAATTACATGTGTTAAAGAATTTTCTATTCAAATCCCCCTAATATTTTATCAGTGGCTTGAACGATGATGAACTACTTCTTCATATAGACAAATCATTATTTAATCTACCCTTTCTTATCAGATAGATTGCTTCCAAAATTTTAATAAAACATTTCTATAGCTAAAACTTGGTTTGTGTACTCAGACATTCTCATTTCTTGTCAAATAGATTGTTTCAAAAATTAAAAAAGAAACTATAGCTAAAACTTTGTTTATGTATTCAGACATTTCCTTAGGATTATGTGATAGAAGTGGAGTTGGGAGGCCATAGCCATGTCCATTTCAACATTCCCCAGAGGGCATGCAAATTTATAAATCTGTGAATGGTGTTGGAAAGTGTTCTTCTAATTCCTTCAGCAATTATTATGAAAAGTTTTACTTTAGATTTTATTTCATTTTATATGTATATATGAATGTCTTGTATTTGTGTATGTAAGTGCAACAGGTGCATGCTTGGTGTCCAAGGAGGTCAGAAAAGGGCATCACATCCCTGGATGCCTTGGAACTGGGGAACCATGGGAATCAAACCCAGGTTGTCTAAAGAGCAGAAAGTGATCTAAACTGCCTAGCCATCTCTACAATCCACCAAATCCAATTTTTATCTTAAATGTTTGGGTTTATAAAATGTAGTGAGTGAGAAATAGTAACTCTTTCATTTTGTCTTTGATTACTAATTAGATTGAATAATTTTTATGTGACATTTGACATTTTTTAAACATTTCTTTTATTGGACAGTCTTCGTCACTGTTTTATACAAACTCCCAATCTAAAAAGATACTTATTACTATTTTTCCAACATTTTATAAACACCAGTGGACTGCTAACCAGTAGGAGCTGACAAAAACATTGCCAAAAGTATGATGCTGAAATATTTCTTTTGATAAATAAGTATCTAGATAAATAAATAAGTCTCTAAAACCAACTGCTGGCTTATGTATGGCAGGGTATTACCATATTGACACTGGGCACTGATCCCAGAACATGTGTTCTAACTCTGAGCCACATACAGCCTGATAGTTGCTTGAATACAGACAGAGAGGGTATGGTATATTCAAATTGGACAAATTGGGGAAAGTTTAACAATAACACTACCTACAAAGCTTAGCTAAGATGTTAAAAAAAAAACAGAGTATAGAATAACCCTGCATTTAAAAGCACAGCATTCTTATTATCCTTTGGCTCCTAATATATTACATCCTGACCACAGTTTCACCTCCCTCCTCTCCTCCTATTCCCCTGCTTCTCCCTCAGATCCACTCCTCCTCTGAGGCAGCCCTCCTAGGGATATCAACCAAACATGGCATATCAAGTTGCAATAAGACTAGGCACATCCCCTCATATTAAGGCTGGATGAGGCAACCCAGTAAAGGTCCCAAGAGCAGGCAAAAGAGTCAGAGACAGACCTCGCTTCCACCATTAGGGGTCCTATAAGAACATCAAGCCGGGCGGTGGTGGCACACGCCTTTAATCCCAGCACTCGGGAGGCAGAGCCAGGCGGATCTTTGTGAGTTCGAGGCCAGCCTGGGCTACCAAGTGAGTTCCAGGAAAGGCTCAAAGCTACACAGAGAAACCCTGTCTCGAAAAACCAAAAAAAAAAAAAAAAGAACATCAAGGTACACAACCATAACATATATTCAGAGGGACCTACCTAGGTCTTATCCACACAGACTCCCTGATTGCTGCTTCAGTCTCTGTGAGCCCCTGTGAGCCATGGTTAGTTGATTCTGTGGGCCATTTTCTCTTGGTGTCCCTGACCCCTCTGGCTCCTTCCACACGACTCCCTAAGCTCATTCTGATGTTTGGCTCTGGGTCTCTACATCTGCTCCCATCAATTGCTGGATGAAACCTCTCTGATACTCTTTTACGTCACCAGAGTCATAGGGAAAGGACCATTTCTGTGGAGGGATGCAAGTATCCTAAGACTCCACAAGAAAGGACAAAGAAATAAGTTTCCAAACTGAAATCTCTTCCGTCCCTCCAATAACAAAACCAAATGGGAAGGGGAGGGCAAGAACTGCCTTTGAAACAGTTTATATAGATGAACCTCCAGGAACACAGAGCAAAGAGCAGAGTGCAGCCTGTAGGATGGATGGTGTTAGCCAATGGAGCAGAAGCGAAATTCTAGTATCCATCTCAAGTCCCACTTTGCCACTTAACTGCTGTTTAATGTCTATGATCATCATCTGGATCATGAGGATAACTGTAGTTCCCTCTTCATATCACTTCTCTGATGATAATTGAAGAGCTGAAGCACCCGCGATCATCTTGGCATACACTGTACACAGGGTGTGTGCTGTTGCAGGAGGCTGGAGAGGACCTAAGGAAACTGGGGTGCTGTCTTTTTCTTTCCCCTTTCTTCATTCCTTTAATCGCAGCTTCGGCCATGGTTGCTGGTTGAAATTCAGCTCAGCATCTGCAGTGTAAGTTGCCAGAGGCCAAGGCTCTTCCTTTACTCAGGCCTCATCTGGAGCATTCACTGCAATGGTTCCTGCTCAGCATCAGTCAGACATAAGCACTGTCCACGTGTGTTAGTCACCTCTGACCACGGTGCAGGGGAACACTGGGGTCCTTGTGTGCTGTCCCAAGAGCTCCATCATCTTTTTCCTGCATAGACACTCACAGCTGTGGTCCTTACTTACATTCAGGGAAGTTTGTCAGAAAACTTAAGAAATAAAATGGATGCATGCTCAATAGCACTTTTGTTTGTACTGTAATAACTGTATGGAACGGATTTTTAGCATTGACTTACAGTCTTTTGTTTCAATTTTTCCTTTCTAGGTAAATTCCACAAAATAAATCAGAGAGATTTGTGTACATAGACCACAACAGCAGATATATCCACAGCCTTCAGATTTTTAGATAGTAATTTACAACCAAAACATGCCTTTATTTGGAGCATGAATTTAAAAGTTTCTCATTCAAAACAAGAAGAAAACTTCAGATAATTGTAAGCAGAGGCATTTACTAGATGTCCTTAATTGTCTCTCCATCAGTCCGAGTTGGCTGTTAATTATAAAATGCTCCCCATCTTAACAATAACCGGCAGACATGAAATTGCCACATTGTGTTTGTTGGTATTGTTCCAAGCTGTTGTTATTTAGCCTGGGATTGTGTTTGAAAAGGAATAAATCCTTTCTGGTACATATTAGCACAGCATGGCTGTGCATGCCAAAAGACATTGCTTCCACCTGCACGACAGTGACAATATAGCTTATTCTATGAGGGGTTCCTTCCACCTGCACGACAGTGACAACAGAGCTTATTCTATGAGGGGTTCCTTCCACCTGCATGACGAGGGTTTAGCTTATTCAGCGACATAACTTCTGTATGTAATTATAATGTATTTATAGGATTGGCAAGAATATTGTTTTTAATCGGGTGCTTTATATTGTATTTTAAAGGCTTGAAATACTTATTAGAGATGAAACTGTTACATGCATTGTAGAGTATAAAATATCTAATGTACAAGTAGAATTACTGGTGAAGTTATTCTGAGTGATATTTCTAGTTTGAATTAATGATTTCAGAAGGCTCAGCAAGAAGTCTAGTAGTCAAGGAACAACTTAAGAACCACTACTCATCTAGCTCCACCATACAGATGCCTGGAGCTGACTCATGCCTGTGGGAAAGGAACAGTCTCTATATTTTCAAGAATTTCATGATACAGCCATTTAACAATTACCTATTATGAATTCAACTATTTAGTCCTACAATTATATAAAGTATACCAAAATCAAATGTGGCAGGGTAGTACACTTCCCTCACTGTGGCCTCATTGTCTCATTGTTGAAAGAGAGTATTGTGGTAAAGCAAGACCTAATGTGTTCCTCAGGGCATGCTCTCACAGTGACCTTCTTCCTCCCTCTAAAACCTATCTCCTAAGGGTTCCTTCGCAGCATAGGCTGGCTACCAACTATTTAGTGAATGGCCTTTGGCAGAAAGTTCAGATTCAAGCCTAACAGACAAGACATGCTACTGTGAGTCCATTCTCAGCTCTGTGTTTAATGACACCATGTTGGTAGCTTAATTGGAAATTGAGAAAGTATTTACATATTGGAAATTGCTTGGTGTTCGGTCTACTATTTTGTTGAATGTGTAAAAATGAGAAAGTGATAGTAAACATGTTAATAATATAAATCTACTGAAAGTACACTTTCTAAAAGTTTTGTACAGTTAGTAGCATAAATAAATGAGAAAATAATCTTTTTGTTACTCAAAAACACTATGATTCTGCAAGGAGTTTGTGTGTGTTGTTGGTAAATGAAGATTCAATACACACTTTTCTTATTTATCTTTTTCTTTACTTGATCAAATACATGGAAATATGCTCTGACATCTAGTTAGAATGTTTGTCAATGGCATGAATGGCTTTTTGATGAGTCAAATAATAAGTACATTTGCAGTCTCATTTTTGTAA
Source organism: Peromyscus melanophrys (assembly GCA_902168415.1). Classification (NCBI taxonomy): domain Eukaryota; kingdom Metazoa; phylum Chordata; class Mammalia; order Rodentia; family Cricetidae; genus Peromyscus; species Peromyscus melanophrys. Next base: position 22,802 of record CABHPR010145241.1, read on the forward strand.
GACTGCTGTTAGTAGTATAATTACAAAAACTCACACTGGATTTTATATGAAATAAAATGCTATAGAATTATAAATATATAGAATACGACTAAATATTTTGTATATATTCATTTTATTTAGTAATTGAATGTTACATTTATTGTGTTGATTGATGCTACTATTTGTATGCATATATACATTCATACTTTTCTCCAAAGTAGTTTATTTTTAAATAATTATTGCTATGCAATTGATTAGAGGGTATTAGTCCTCAGACTCCTTGTTCTATTTGTCTTGACATATTAACTTCAAGGAACATGGTGAAGACATTTGGACTATTGTGATAGCATTTTTTACTCTACTACCAGTAATTTTTTTTAAAGAAAAAAAGATATTTATGAATTATTCTTAGTATTTAAATTTATGTGGATAGTAAAAAGTTTTGTTTTTTCATATTAAGATAATTACAGGCCCTCTGCTCAGCTGTTCAGTATTTAAGTTCCTATTTCTTTGCATAAGTAATGCAACAAATATTAAAATCATAGATGTTACCCATTGCACCCGATAGCTGCATTACAATCATATGTAAATATTTTAGCTATAGGTTAGATGAGATGCAGATGTAGAGGTGTATGCAAATAAGCCAAGTGACATGGATGCTCCTAAAAAATGATCTGCATTTACTTTTGAAATGAAAGAAACCAAGCAGATTGTGGAAACTTCCCTGAAAGAGAAAGGGATGCACAGTCACATCAACACAAGGGTTCAATAATGAGACAAAACAGTCAAACCCAGAACTGGAAACTTAGAAGCCACAGAAGAGGTCTTCAAACACTAGGAAGGGTTTGTAAGTATAGGGAAATACCAGTCTTAATCTGAATAACTTCTAGGAACTAAACAAGCCTCGGGAAGTCATGGGTAGCTGGCTTTGGCACAATGCAGGAAGATTAGCAAGTAGAGCTGTCAAGATGGAAAGGTAGCCTGCTGAGGAGAGGGGAGTGCCTTATCAGCAGAAGTCTTCAGGAAGAGGTAAAAGATCTGGTAGATGGGATGCAGATGACCATTAAGTTACCCTTCCGGGTGTGTAAGTCTGTGAACTCCTAGCCCTTGGAAAACTGGTTAAATGTGTTGGTTCACAATCTTAAGAACTGTAGTTAGCTATAATTTTGAAATAAACAAGCTTGTGTGTTATTTTTAACTAAATAAATGCAGATAAAATTCTGCTAGAAAAAAAAATCCTTAAGTAAAAGTACTTTTAGGGGCCAGAGAGATGACTCGGGTGCTAAAGCGCCTGCTGTGTGACATGAGGATCCAAGTTAGAATCCTTAGTGCCCAGGTAAAGCCTGTGTGGGGCAGTTTGCCTATACTCCCAGCAAATATGAGGTGGAGACTGCAGAATCCAGGAATCCCTTATCAGTTAGTCTAGCAAAAAGATGTGTTTCAGGCTTAGTGAGAAATCCTGTCTTAGAAAATAATGTGAGCCGGGCGGTGGTGGTGCACACCTTTAATCCCAGCACTCGGGAGGCAGAGCCAGGTGGATCTCCGTGAGTTCAAGGCCAGCCTGGGCTACCAAGTGAGTTCCAGGAAAGGCACAAAGCTACACAGAGAAACCCTGTCTCGAAAAAAAACAAAAAAACAAAACAAAAAAACAAAAAAACAAAAAAAACCAAAATAATGTGGAAAGTAATAGAAGACACCAATGTCAACTCTTGGCTTCTGCTTAAGTACCCACCTGCACACAGACCTCACATATATATGCATACTCAAACATATAACACACATACATTCACCACCCTTAAAGTATTTCTTATAACAATAGTATTTCTGTATTCTTCAGGTAGCACATAGCACAATGGTCCTGTTAACAGCAGATAACATTATTATATAGGTCCTATACTTGATCATAAAGACTTTTTTGTCCATTCACTTTTCAATATAGTTAATATATAGGCAAAAATAAGTCACAGGATAGAAAGGAAACATTAAAAAAATCTCAACGATATTTAAACTGAGTTACTCTGGCAAGCTTTTTCAATATCCTCATGAAATTATCAGAGCTTAGTATTGAGTGGATTTTTTTTGTATTACTTTTAAAAATACATTATCCCCTCCAGAGACCAATTATATCCCCCCAAATCAGTATTTTACTTGAAAAAGTTCATAGATCAAATGAACAAAAATGAAACTTGACTGGCAACCTGGAATATGAATTAGATGTGGCTGTGTGGCTATGGAATCTCTGTGTGTTAAAAGGATTTGTGCTCATTAGCAATGCTAATCAGATTGCGACTGTTCCGCCCCCTGAGAAAAGACACTGCTATCTGAAGCCATTATGGATTAGATGTTTATATTTTTAACCCTCTAATTAACTACTCAGGGTTTTTATAAGACAGTTAAAATTTTTGAATTATAATTTTATTCTTACAGGAGAAAAAGTTATTCTAAGAATCAGACAACTTACATCCATATCTTGGTTTCAAACTTGAATCACCTCAGATTTATAAGACAAAGAAATGTGATATAAAAAGAAACTTAGAGAAAAATTCTTAGTTCTCTCTCTTTCTCTTTCTCGAATTTAAATTCAGAGTAAGGTCTCTTAGTACCAACTTTGTAGAAATATATCATCAGGGTTTGCAAAAGACCAGGGGGAATGTATTCTAGTTTTGTTTTGTTTTGATACGTAGGTGTGTGTGTGTGTGTGTGTGTGTGTGTGTGTGTGTGTGTGTGTGTGTGTGAAGTAGCAGTAATAGAAAAAAGAATTTTTCTAAAATTTGGAAGAAATGTAAAATACCAGCACTGAACTATCTTACCTAGGGTGAGGCCAGGCCCAGAGGTTCACAGCTGCAGTAGATTGGGACATTACTTGGGACAGTCTGCCATGGGAAAATAAAGCTTTGTGTTTTCTCATCAAATCAAAATAAAAAGTGCAGAAGATATGTGAGGAGAGGGAATATTTAAGGAAATAGAATTTTTTTTTTGTAAAGTTAGGCAGGGGGAAATGAACAAAAGTAAGTGGAGGTGAAAATCGAGGCTCCTGCAGATCCAGCCACTAACCCAGGACACTCACAGATCTAGAAAGTTGAAGGTCTGGATGTGTTATTACTGCATTTTCTTCCTAGACTCCTTTCTTTTTACCACAAATTGGCTCTTCAGGGACTGTGCTTCAGAAATAGCTCATCTCTGGTGTATGTAAACCAGGAAAGTGCCTCATTTCCACAAAATCCAACCTAGACCCAAATAATGTGTGAACCATGAGGGATTGCTTATCCTACAGCCTTACTAGAACACACTTGTTTCCTGAATGCTGTATTGCAGTTGGTCACAAGTGCTAGCTGAAGGTAAGCATCCATGGAGAAAAGAGCATTGCCATTACTGAGAGAAAAATCCAGGAAATCCCTCTGGCTGGATCCAAGCTTTTTTTTTTTTTTTTTTTTTTTTTTTTTTTTTTGATATTGCTGCTTCTGTGTTTTTGTTTAATGAAACTACACCTCACTGTTTTGCCTACCTGACCTTGAACTCCCTGGTAGACACACTGGCCTCAAACTCTTGAACTTTGTGGCTCTACCTGTCAGTGCCACCACAGTCAAAAAACCAAGAATACTTTTAAGATATAAATTCATGATATGTCTCTTAAAAAGTGGCCTATTGCCGGGCGGTGGTGGCGCATGCCTTTAATCCCAGCACTCGGGAGGCAGAGCCAGGCGGATCTCTGTGAGTTTGAGGCCAGCCTGGTCTCCCAAGCGAGTTCCAGGAAAGGCGCAAAGCTACACAGAGAAACCCTGTCTCAAAAAAACCAAAAAAAAAAAAAAAAAAAGTGGCCTATCTAGGCATGGTGGAGCATCATTGTAATCCCAGCGCTAGGGAGGCACAGACAGGAAGATTATGAGTTTGGAGACAACCTGAGTTTTGTAACCAGTTAAAGGACAGTCTGAACAAGGTAGTGAGATGACCCTCAGTAAGGAATGAAAAAAAAAAAAAAAAGAAGTCTATCGGGGTGCTAGGCTATAAAGTTTAAAAAGAAAAAAAAAGAAAAAAAGAAATGAAGGAAAGTAAGAAAAGAAAAAGAAAAAGAAAAGAGAAAAGGGAAAGCCATGAATGCACTGGTATGCATGTGTTGACTATAAACATGGAGTATTGTGGAAAAGGGAACTAGAGTGCACACATAAAATGAATTCTACCAAGGAGGCTTATGGGTAAATACAAGCTGCTTTGTCATTTCTGTCAGTGTTAACAGTCAGGTGATGGTGACAGTGGTCATGATTATCACCTTTCAAAATGGTAAAAATCTTACCCACCTACAATAATGTAAATAGGAGGCAAGCCCATTTGTCTCTTCTGCGGGGTTACAATGCATATTTGGCTCTAGGAATTTAGCGTTTACCCTTCATGGGTCAATGGATAGGTGAGTCTTAAAACCTCTTTAGGTGGAGATTATTCTTCTAGCCTCCTGCATTTGAAAAGCCCCAAGCAATATTCCACATTTCTTAAAGAAATAAGGTCAAATGTGGGAAAAGAACAGATAAACAATATCATTCACATGGAAATCATCACCTCAAGTTAATATAAAAAAATGGAGATTTTTTTTCTCTTGGAAAAAGAAATGGAACTGACTTTTGATGGGATTAAAGAGAAGGGATTTTATTTCAGTTGTTACCGGTAAGGTGATGAATTATAATATTTATGCCATAAAAGTGAAGTGGTTAAAGCTTATTTCAAATGAAGATTGTCTTTTAATGTTTAGTAGTATCTTATCTGATCATTTGCATTTGAAGAATTAATGTACAAAATAATGTGTTTCATTATGTTTTCATACGCACCTTGTTTTGTTGGTCTCCCCTCATTCCCTTCCCTTGACCCTGTTTCTCACCTTCCAATGCCCCTCATGCCAATGTCAAGTCACATTTACTCTATTACCCTCCCCATCAATGCTGTAGCCCCTTTTGGCCCTGTCACAGTTTCCTTTTAAGTTTCATTTTACACACAGACACACACACAACACACGC
>CABHPR010145241.1:27793-51295 GCA_902168415.1 Peromyscus melanophrys
CACACACACACACACACACACACACACACACACACACACACAGACACTAGGGTCTGCCTATTTTGAATTACATTTTTGTGCTAAATTAATTAAAGAAACTATTAAATGTTCCTTTGCCAAATAAGAATTGTACATTCCATAAAAGTTGAATATAAAGTCAGTCTACCCACATACACAATGAGAGCACACGTGCAGATGGAGAGCCAGTCTGGGGGATATATGTGTGTTTGCATTCTTGTCCTTTGATTTAGACAAATGAAAACTGTAGTGGTTTAGGTAGCTAACATAGAGATTAATAGTTATACACAATACGCAGTGAGCTCCCAGTTGTGAAAGGCAGAAAAGATACTTGCCACACCAGAATGGAGAAAAAGTCTTGGAGATGACTATTGCTCTTCATTTGGCAGTCCAGAACTAGAAGGTGTAACTGGTCCCTATGAAGGCAGCTAAGCCACTGGAGAGGGAGTCAGGCCTGGCTAGAGCCTCCTGGGCCCTTCTCCAGTGTCCCTCTGCTCTCTCAGGTTCTGCATGTGAGTGTCAGGGAGTGAGCTGACACCTCATCTTTTCAACAGACTGGCATATCTTCCCCTCCTCATAAGTTCAGCTCACCCCAAACCCTCAGTGCTTGTTCTGTGAGCACCTGCCACTGACCCTTCCCCTAAGCTCTCTGCCCCATGTGCTTTGATTACTTCAAACAAGATGGCTTCCATCCGGTGTGTCTTCCTGTCCCTGTTACTTGTTTGCCTTCCACAGAGAACGACCTCACAGCTTTAAAAGATAGCAATTGCCAAATATTCTTGGGTTCCATGGAAACTTACAAATGACAGAAGAAACTTCTTTTCATCTCCTGAAAAGAAAACACAGGCACCTCAGACTTGGGCTGGTCTGCTGTTTAGTGTGGAGGAAGAAATTATTGATCAACTCAAGGCTGATGATAAAGGCCTGGTATTTTGTATTTAATTTAGATTTATTTGTTTATTTGTTATTTTATACAGAATCTCAATGTGAAGTCCAGGCTGACCTCAAATTTGTGATTCTCCTGCTTCAGCCTCCTATCTATGTGGGTTATGGGTTATAGGCATCCTCCACCATGCCTGGTTGGATGCTGCCATTTTTAGTAGAATCATAACACTGGAAAAAAATGAAACGAGATTTAAAACAAAACATGATTTCTCCTTACCCATATAGCTATGTAGCTCTGAGAATAGCTGTTTATACCTGGATTGTGGAGCTATCCATTTAATTATCTATCAGCTTCAACTTCATGTGCTTGTTCTCTATCGGTAAGATGGCTCAGAGACAAGTCTTTCACTGTCCCACAGACAAGTCTTTCACTGTCCCATCTATTACCATGTAGACTTGCGCACTCAGGCCAGCTCTGAGGAGAATTATGAAGTTAGTTACCTCGGCATGTGCCCTGTCATTATTAACTGCCATTTCCTGAGTATGTGTTTCCACGAGTAGTCAAGCACCTAGCTAAGAACTTCTCATGTGTAATGTTGTTTAAACATTTTCCAGTCCCTGCTGTTCAGGTGAGGAAGTGAAGATACTGTTTAAGGTAATACCACAACAACAGAGGAGACTGGGATTTGCAATCAGGCGCCTTTGTCCCCAAAGGCTTTACCTTGGGGGCTAATCTGCTGGTCACACAGCCTTTCTCCTTGGTTGTTTGTTGACTTTCACTCTTCTGGCAGACTCCTTCCCCTTCTCTGTGACATTGTTCTCTTTCTGCCCAGTGTCATCTATCCTGATGATTTCCCTCCCTAGGACAGAAGCTTTCGAATTTTCCTAATCATGTTGAGATTTTTCTGTAAGCATCTCCCAAGCATGATTGCACATCAAGGTTAGAAACTCTGAAGGAAAGGAAATACAAAACTAGAAATAGAACCTCAAACAGTATATCATACGGCTATTGAGAAAGTACAGGAAGAAATTAAAAACCCATCCCAATTTTTCTGAAGTGACATTGTGTAATGGACACCTTCTTTGTATGGTGAGCCTAAGAGAGTTCCTATTTGTAAGTGAATTATATATAACCAAGAGGCCCATGCATTCAGGTGCATATCAATTTTGTACATTTTGAAAGATAGGTATATTTCAAGATAATTCAGCAGTGTTATACCCAGAAAATTACCTAATAGCAAATGAATTATTGCTTTGCTTGTTATATAGTAAATCATTATGATAATAAATCTTCCATGTGGCTGGGGAAAAAAAAAGCTTGGACTTGGGGTATGGAGCAAAGGAGGGTGAACAGAAAGAACTAGAAAGGTGAGAGGCTTGAGTTACAGCATCTTCTACCTCCAGAAACCCAGTTCCTATGTTGATCCCATACACAGTTAGAGAAAGGAAGGAAGAGAGGGCAGAAGGGAGGGAAGGAAGGAGGAAGGAGGGAAGGAGGGAGGGAGGGAGGGAGAGAGGAAGGACTGATAATCGAAAACTAAACACTGCACAGATAAACCAGGTGATGAAGCATTTCTTTGTACTTCCTCCTGAAACCCCATGAACGTACCCATACAGGAATGTAAAAAACACAAACCTACAAAGACAAGCTGAACAGAAAGGATGACCTTGAACACAGCCACCAAACTTTGGGAAGAGGGGGAAAGTCAATGACTTAGCCAAGTATAGAAAGTAAGTCCTTGTTGCTTCCTTTCCGCTCCTTCCTCCCGTCGGGCCCCCTCTCTCCCTTCCCCCTTCTGTCTCTCTGTCTCTCTCTTTCTCTCTCTCCTTCTCTCTCTTTTTCTCTCTCTCTATCTCTCCCCCCCCCAATAAATCTCTAAAAAGTTAAAAAAAAAAAGAAAGTAAGTCCTTGTTGCAGGCTGGAGAACTCAACAAGACAGAACCCACCCACCAAACTGTGGAAATGTACTAGGTAGACCAGATAATTATTAATTACTAAAATTTAAAAATAATTCAAAATAATCATTACATGTAACAGTTTCAATTTTAAGGCATATGTGCATGGTAACTATGTAAGCATCATAGAAATATAGACTTGTGGGTGAACTAAGAAATGAAGAAAAATAGAGAAATACACTATTTCTCTATAAGTCTTAGTGCCAACTAATATAAATAAAGTTTAAAAAAAAACTTGACCTATAATTATTTATATAATAATCAAAATAAACCAGTGAGGATTTTGTTCATGCCACAGTTTTTACAAGTTAAAAAACATATTTTGTGAGCCATTCAGATATAAAGTAGTGTGTCCCAAGCAAGGGCTTGCACTTCAAAAAGGAGACAGGCATGCACGGTGCACTGAAGTTCTTAAAGGTAGAGGACAGGCTCTCAGTTCATACTGTTTGAAATGGCATGGAATAAAACCCAAGCAGCCTAAGGTGCCCCAGGGCAGGAAGAAACTACAGTTAGTGTTTCATGGGACCAGTTTGGCAGTTGCCTCAGATATCTACTGACCAGAACTCATCAGCCCCATGAGCATAATATTACTTTATCAAACAAATTCAGTACTGTACCAAATCTAATGCATCCTAGCATACTACCTGATCTAGTTAAAATAGACATACCCTGTGACAGGACATACCAGTGCGATAGGCTCAACCTTTCATGAAAATTCATATTTTAAATCAGAATCAATACAATATTATGCAGATTATATTTCTGGGAATATTAATTGTTGAGTGATCCATTACTTCTTCACAGCTATTGCATGATAGAAACAGATTCAAAGAAAACCTAAAGTCCATAACTCATTGACAACTCAGCAAGGCCATCTTCATATTGAAAATATTTATATTCATTTCTTCTCTATTTCATTTTTAAATGTTAATTTCCACCTAGAGTTACAAAATCAATATTGTAGGTTAATAACATTTGTTTTTTTATTAGAAAAAAAAGTAGAGCATTTCAGAATACTGTGGAATGGAGTACTGCATCCTTTAATTTGAAAAATAATACTACACTATTCTTCAATGTTTTCTTACTTGAAACTCTACCCTTTCAAACTTTTGTTTCCAAAAGGCCTTACAGGAAGGCCAGGACTGGTGAAATGGCAAGGGTTTGAGAAATGATTGAACCAGCAGGTTTGGGGCTATGACAGACTTTCTAGATAGTTTACAAGATTCTGTTCTGCCACCTAGCTAGAACTTTGATCTTTCAACATTACTTTTTATTATGACCCACAGTGAGGAAATGTCAGCATGTATAATGTGTAAGGGCAGCTACTGTTGTGTAAAACTGTTGTTTTAGCTATATATTGTTGAAAGAAAGGAAGGGAGCCAGGGAGCAGGGGGGTTGCGGGGGTGGAGAGGAGGAAGGGGGACTGCTGTTAGCAGAAAGGTTAAAAAGTCAAAGCCTGTCTATTTTTTTTTTTTTTTTTTTTTTTGTTTGTTTTTTCGAGGGGGGTTTTCTCTGTGTAGCTTTGCGCCTTTCCTGGAGCTCACTTGGTAGCCCAGGCTGGCCTCGAACTCACAGAGATCCGCCTGGCTCTGCCTCCCGAGTGCTGGGATTAAAGGCGTGCGCCACCAACGCCCGGCAAAGCCTGTCTATTAAGATCATGACCATGGCACGTCCTAGCCCCAGCTTTGCACCCAGTCACACCATTGGCAAGCGGCAAACCCAACTAGCTGCCAACACCTCAGGAACCACAATCTTCTCATCGGTTACATGTCTTCCAGCCATCTGTGTCCACACCCTTTCCCTAGGTCACAGCAAAGGCAAAGCCCCACACCCACTCCCATGTTGGCTTTTACTTTCAGCTTTCTGGCATCCAGGGTTTTCTGTCACCAGAACTCTTTGCTAAGTGGTACATTTAAGATGAGCAGTTTACAAATGATTCTCCCGTCTGGCTAGAAAAGATCCATCAATAGTTTTCTCACAAAAATACATACTTCTTATTCTTCCCCATTCATTTCCTTATAATAGGCACATGATATATTTGCTATTTTCTCATGTAATGTGTGCATTTGACTGGCCCATCTTTGCTGAGAAGTGTGCATATCCAGCTAGGAGGAAAGATCAGTGAAAGCAGATATTCGGATGTGTAACAAACAGCCAATGTGGTGATCAATGGTGATGTGCCTAGAAGAGCAATCTGATTCCCTTTCATTTTCATAACTAATTGTAATGTAATCTTAACCCTCTCATTGAAGCCTTTTGATAAATAACTGCTTTGTGAAATTTGTCTTCATATTTCCCATAAATATTCAGCATATCTTAAAGCTGTGCTGCAACTAAACTTCAAGGCATAAAGGTTCCTAGACTGTTTGCCTTGTGGTTGATCTGTGAAGTTCCCATGATACACACATGAGGATTGGCCCACAGTGCAGAGAGCACCGTGTCTGAGTAGACATAGCACACACTGTGGCCCAGCCAGGTCACCTCACAAGAGCCAACCTCATCACTGAGAAGTATACAAAACTACCTTTAAAGAGAGCTTGAAGATATATGTAATTTCAAGGAGGAGGGACCTTAACAAGCAGGAATATTTCCTTCCTATAGTGCTCAGCAGACTGCTTTTATCCCAACCTGCCTGCTGATTATGGGTCAACTAAAAGTCAAACTAATACACCCTATATATGTTCATTCCATCATCTGGAGCTGTGTGATTTAAGCAAGCCATTTGACCTCTCTGAGCTTCGGTTCCCTGTATATAGATATTGGCCCATATATATTGAGCACATTAAAACTGATGCACAAATTAGCTGTCATGATGGCTAACAAAAATAGCAGTTCCTCAATCAATGTTTAAGTGATGCAAAGGAATTACATTGGCCACCGAAGCCAGTTCTTCATTGGCTGTAATATGCAAAGGAATTACATTGGCCACCGAAGCCAGTTCTTCATTGGGCTGTAATAAAAAGCACAGGTTTGTCTCTGACTTAGTCATTTTTCTATGTATGGAATGAATACATGTTCCTTATCCTTTAGGGGAGTTAGTTGTTTCCTCAGAGAGCTATGAGAATGTAAAGCCTAGACCTAAGCTAACCACAGCATCGTGGGCACAGAAGGGCAGTAAGAAACGGAGCATTTGTTTGATTGGATCCTTGTACAAGGAATGCTTTCACTAGTCCTTGGGATTACCCTTTCCTGTATGCACAGTTCTCTTTTCAGATCTTAGAGAATCAACTGTATGCTAATTCAGGGTGTGTTCAGAATGATTGTGGAGCTCCAGCCACTGTCCTTTATGGCTCAGCCAAGATTTCCAAAATCATAAGGCCACTTCTATCGCCTCTTGCTCATTCTCAGCATCTCTGTTCTCACTGTACTACTTTTGAGCAATGGTGCCTCAGGTTCCTGGAGGAGTTTTTAGCTTTCCTTGATCGTCTTGACCTTTGTTGTATTTTTTATTCTTTTATTTACAGTTCTACACACTGACATTTCAGTAGCCACACATATGTCAAGAAGAAAAATCAAGTAACTGGTTTTAAAACCTATTTCTATGTAAGGGATATAAATGCGTGCATGCACACCCCCATTGCTTCAGCCTACACTCCTCTCTGTTTCAATACCCTCACGGAGGGTAGGCCAGCTCCATATGAATAACTTAACATGTCCAGAAGGAGGTCCGGGAGGACCACTTTGGAGGACAAGGGCAGTAGAAATGACCACTTCGATTCCTAATTATTTCATTACAAAATTTAACCCCCTACAAAACTTCGACTTGTCTTTGTGCATTTTCTAAAGTTAAATTGTACCATGCAGAAGAGATCAGCAACTGCTCTTATGAAACAAAACCAGTTGTATTTTGAAATGAACAAGCACAGCTTTCAAGACAATGAGCATTCTTGCTATTGTCGTTATAGCTATTGTCACTGAGATGACAATCATGGCATCTTAGACATATTAGAGAGTTTAATTCCTCAGATACTCTCTTCCTTCTGGGGCTCTTACACTGCCAAAGTCTCATACTGAGTGCTATTTCATAGAAGCAGGTTAGAAATAAGTGACAGTCACAGTCACAAAACTAGAACCCACTGGCATAGGCAGAACAACCAGAAGTGTTTGGCAAACACACACCGTGTGACTCAGACATTTTGGAAGAGATGCATTTTGCGTGTGTTCCTGTCTCTATAACGAAGAAGGAACTTCTGAGACTGAATTTGCTCATGTTTGCTTGAGATAGTGAAGGCATGATCTTTAGACTTCCCATTAGGTTACACGTTTCCTTTTCTTGTTGTTGTCTTTGTGTTTGCTGTTTGTGGATAACAGAATGCAAAGTTCATGTCCACTATAGACAATCTGAAAAACCAGGCCAACACAATGCAAGTACATATGGGACTTTTAATGTTAGATGTCTCCTAATATGTTTATGTATTATGTTCTATACAAGATTATAGATCCTGAGCATTGATATGAAAATGCCTACTGTAATCTTATCCATCCTTCTTATTAACTGATGACAGAAACATTATTTTTCTCTCTACAAATGGAACAAACTACCACAGTGTTAGGCATGAAGTCACACACTATCCTGTACCTATCTTGAAACTTGAAACCATGTTTATGTGAAGAAGGCATGCTTGTATCGTTGGCAGTGTTAGCAGGAAGATTCCCATAGTGGGAAGTCAATGCTGGCTGGTATTTTCAAGCTGAAATTAGATTCTCTGCTTTGATTATTCCATTGTGGGTCCCAGTTATATTTTAGTGTCCTTCACCCTTCCTCCTTTATTATTTATAACCCATACTCTTTGAGCAATGACCAGCACTAATCTGTAACCTTCTGTCCTTCTGTCTGATTCGCTGCCTTTTTTTTTTGAATCTCCAAGATTGAAGCATATATTCTGAGACTTTCTGTTAAAAAATATATTACATTTTTTCATATTTCTGAGCCTGAAATAAGAAATAAGAATCAGTCTTGGGTTTGCTAGTCTCATTCATTTTCAGCAGGCCTGAGAGAGGGGGAGGGTGAGAGGAAAAGAGGGAGGAAGGGAAGAAAAAGAAGGAGGGAGGGAGAGAGAAAGAGAAGATAAAGGAATTACATTTTGTATTCATTATAATTTTTATCACATTAAGACACAAATATCCTTTTGCATATACATTTTTATTGCTTTCTCTTGGTGGCTAGATTAATGCATTAGGTCTTTCTTCTTTGTGATATTTCTCCTCCTTCAACTCCCACTTTAATCCCTATCTATCCACAGTAGCTGGGCCTAAATAAGAACAAAAACAAAAAATAGCAATTCATTTGTTCTTGGTGTACATTAAAAAGAAGTGGGGCATAAAGCAGTATTAGCAAGAAATCCCCTGAGGGCCAAAGCCTCCCCTGGTTCTAGCTTCCCGAACTGCCTGTCCCTACCACCACTGATGACTGAGATGGGATCCTCTGCCACCAGGAGCTTTTAATTTCTTTACATTGTTCAGGTTGCTCTGATTCAATGCAGAGTGACAGCTCCCATTCCAGTCTGGCTCATTATCAGCTCTTACACGAGGCAGCAAAGACACACATCTTTATCTGAATGTGGAGACTAGCCTTTATTGTGATGACAATTCACTGGCTAAGGTATAAGGTCTCCCAGTAATGTGGGCATCTGTGCACATATCACATCCAAAGGAATGAGGGGAAAGCAAAGCAAAGCAGAGGCACACCCTGTATCCCTTGGGATTCACAAACTGGAGAACTTGGATTTTTACAAAAGCCATCAGGTAATGGACAGGCAGACTTTTAGGAAGGTCCAACCATGAGAAGGTGACATTAAATTTAAGCTATGGATCTAGAAATGGATGGATGGATATTGCACTGGTTTGCTTACAACCTGCTGTTGGTTGTATTTGTCCATGAGCACTCCCTCACTGAGAAAGATATTTAGTCAGTCTATGCTAGTTAACTATGTACTGTGATCTTTTCTATTTCTGGAAAAGACTGTATGAGCTGCATTGGGATTTTTCCACACTTAATGTAGATTTTGAAGTAAAAAATGATCATATCTGGCTCAAGATTTTTCTGATTGTATTCTAGTCAACAGTTCAATGATAGCCTGGGTTTTCCTCCTGTTGGTGTTAGCTCTTGGCCTGACAGCTAATACTCTCTAACGCTGCACACAGGAAAGGCAGAACAAAATGTATGTATGGTCTCTATTAAATACATACAAAGGTATCCATAGATAATTATAATCTATACCAATGTATGCTTATCTGCAAGGTATATATTGATATTGAGTGTAAATAGGGTAATATGTTAACCTCGTGGACTGCAGAATAGGTGTGATGTGCTTTGGATCATCACCCATCACTGGCCCAATCAAGCTACATGAGTAACTAAGTTTTCTAGTGACAACATTATAAAAGTAAAAAGAAATCGGAAAAATTAAATTCATGTTTTATTTAAACTTACACATAAAATACTATTTCAACATACAAATTAAATGACTGAGATTAAAAATGTAAACTTCTTTAAAAATATTTTAGATTTATTTATTTTATTCTATGTACACGTGTGTTTTGTCTGCACCTGAGTCTGTGTCCCACATGCATTCCTGGCTCCTATGGAATCAGAAGCTGGCATCAGATCCCCTGGAAGTGGAGTTAGAGAGTTGTGAGAACCATGAAGGTGCTGGGAATCAAACCTAGGTCCTCTGCAAGGAGCCATCTCTCCAAATGTTAAACATTTTATGAAATATTTTATACATTTGTCTTTTTGCTCCTACAAGGTATTTTCAGCCTGCATAAAGCTCACACTGACAGCACATCTCCACTGCACCTGTGCACTTCCAGTGCCCAGTGACCACCGTAGGAGACAGTGCAGCACTGCAAGGCACAAAGACTCACTAGAAGTCTGGATTCCTTCCTAAAAAGATGGTTACTTTATACAGTTTTAGTACTTTATTTTATTTGTTGAGACAGCCTTATGTATTCCAGACAGACTTCAAAGTAGCTACGTAGGCAAGGATGACCTTGAACTCCTGATCCTCCAGCCTCTACTTCCCAAGTACTGGAATTACAGGCGTGTAGCCCACGCCCATCCTAAAACAAGAATCTTGATAGTACTTTGTTTTAGGTAAGCAACATTCATTCATTCACTTCTTCAGGGTGTGTTGTGTGCTAGAAACCACAGTGAGGAATGGGGACAGTATACAGAAGTGAAAGGCAAATGATGGGGCCAACCTTCAGTGAAGAAGGAAGGACAGACACAGGGCCAGACAACAATAAAGACTTGAAGAGTGATGGGTGTACTCTGTTGTGTCATGTAAAATTACTTTATATGAGAACAACAGAATTGAGATGTGATTGAAGGGAGAGATTAAGTCATATGAACATCTGGGGAGAATTTATTTCAGGTAACACCCCCCAAATCTCCAGGACAGGCCGCTAACATGACTTTAATTCCTCTTGTTTGAACTGACTACAGCCAGGCTAGCAAGACACCAAAAGATGTAAAGCAGTGTGAATACCTGGGTGTCCTACACAGAAGAATCAGTTTAGGTCATTTATATGAATTTATATTTTAATGCCTTTTGCGGATTAATTTCCTTTTTAACCATATTGTCTCTCTAGAAGTAAAACATGAGGCAAAATGACATTTATGAATCCCGTTCTAACAATTCTGTGTTAACCAGAGAACTCATGAACAGCTCTGTCTCTTCAATACAGGGAGCTGAATCCCAGACATGAGTTGCATGTAGGAGTGGTGTGGAGCCTATGCAGCAGCAAATCTGAACATTCACTGTATTAGGACACCTAGAACATTATGTATAAATGGGCTACATTAGATGTATATCTTAGTTTAATGGTAAGCATTGGGAAATATTCTCACATACAGACTGAATGTTTAGGGTTCATGGATATACACAATTCTAGTCCACTGTCTGTCTTTATACAAGGCCCCAATTCTTATCAGTGCTAAATGTACACAGGATGAAATTGGTGGTATTTTATTCTCATTCTAAATGTGTCTTGCTAGGAAATAACAAAGAAAACCAAAGATATCCCAATGCTTAAATCTGTGATCGCCATGCACTCTCAGGCAGCCCAGCAGCTAGATATAAGCCATTTCTTATCTCCTATTAGAATCACAAGTTATTCCTGCTCTCTGATTTAAGGTTTCTTTAGAGTGAACCAAGTACATTTACCTTAGAAAGGAAATGCAACTGAAATTCTGTATGAGTAGATTAGACTCCAAGAACAAATCTCTCTCGCACATCCTTATTTAGTAAAAGACTGTCTAAATTCAGTTAGAAATCCAGGATCAGGATAAGAGTGGATATTACTTTTGGAATACCAGAGTAAAAATAAACATATCTGAAAAGACATGCTTGCCTTTTTGGTGTTCAGGGTGACCAAAAGCTGGCTAAACATTAAAGGGTGAATTCCCTTACCTTGCTGCTGGGATATTTCTTAGCGTGGTCAGAAAAACTGGCTGAGTTGTCTTTGGTAATATTTTCTCAGTTTCTTGGGAGAGAGAATCTCTCGTTTTCACATTGAGAAAGATGCTGAGATAATCCCAAGGAAACCATGAGAGTAGAAACTGAGCACATTTTGCTTGCATTCCATCTTGTGTAAAAGCATCCTTAGACCACAGTGATGGTCTGTAAACAGCAAATAAGCAAAATTCCCCTCAGCTGAAGTCAAATTTAGATTTCAATATAAATTATTCTTTAAAGAAGCCTTTATAAGTATAGATGACTACCCACTTAACCCCCATAGCACACTTGTACTCTTTCTTTAACACACAGTGGACTTACATAATTTGGTTCTGAAGTAATGGTCATTCTGTGGTATTTAACCGTAATGGTTGTTTGGCAATCAAAATATTATTTATTCACAAACTAATAACACAAATCCATGTGTCTAAGATTGATGATAGCTAAAGACAGACAGATCAATAAATATTCAAACTTATGGACCTTTGCATGTTACTTTTTAACACAAATTGAGGGGATTTATTTTTCATTATGCAACAATTCAAACTTTCAAAGGTATTGCTACAATTATTCAAAAGTATTTCTATAGCACTGAATTAAGTAAAATATTATTTTTACAAGTAAATTGTGTGTGTGTGTGTGTGTGTGTGTGTGTGTGTGTGTGTGTGTGTTAGAGTGTCTTGACAGAGTTTCCTATGGGATTTTCCTTAACTGGGGTAAAGTTATATTTCCTATGAAATGAATCAAAACAAACGGAGGCTATCAATTCAAATCACTTCCCTCCACTTGGGTGGCAGGGAACTCTGTGCCAGTGGAACTGGACACTTTTTTATTTAAAGTTAGGTTTTTGATGTAGCCATCAAGTAACCTTATGCCTGATGGAGATCCTCTTAGTGGAGAAGGAAGGAGCTGAGCCACTGCTGCAAAGACTCTCTTATGGAACAACCAACAGGCTGAGTTAAGCTCAGGATGACTCGGAGTTTTTCTGTGTGAAGTGTTTCTTATCTCCCTACACATAAGCTAAAAGAAGCTGCATAGAGCAAGTCAGGAAATCCTTCACAGATTTACCAATAATCAGGTCCACGTGTGTACATGGGCTTATTCCTTAGAAAATCAACTTAGAAATAAGTTTGTTATTTTTAAGCAGGAAGGGAATATTTGGTTACAACTCTAGAAGAGACAGTGTTTTAAAATGCTTTTGAATTTTTAGATGCTACGCAGAATGTGGGTGTGGCTCAAGTCTTCCCTAGTGAACAAGTGGCATCCCAAAAAGCCGTGTTCAACCATAGGGGCCATTTGGGATTCGCCTGATGTTGAGCAGGAATCCGCGCTCTGGTTCCCACCTGCTGCCCAGGGCCAGCAGCGTCGCTCTGCTGCAGGTGAACCCAGAGCTGAACCACTTTCACAGTCCAGAAAGCATGACATTCCTTGTTACCAGTGGGAGGAAAGGCTAATTGAGAAGTGTGTATAAAGGCTGTAATGAGTAGCATTTACATGTATTGATTAGAAGTAGGGCCACCGTTTCTCATTTATCACCACCAGCAGCTGTGAAAATTTCCCCCACGTCGATTGGCACGGCTCCTACTCCGTTCCTCCAGCCCTTTATTGCCTTTCTCCCCCTTCCCCTCCTGAACTGGAGCGCTGATCCACCAGCTGGAATGGCCTGGTAATTACTCCAGCTCCTCCACCAGCTGCCACAATTGCCAAACCGCTGGAGTGAAAAATTCCATCCTGCATTTCCGATTTTTTACATTACCATTGCATAATCATATTTGACGAATAATTAACCTGGGTTAATACTTCAGGGAGCCATTTGCAAGTAAATTGATAAGCTGAGTGCTGTAACGGCTCACGGAGGCTGAGGACCTTGGGAGTGGATGGCTGCTGCTAGGGCTGGCTCTGGGCAGTCCTCTTTCTGACCACCACACTGACCAAGACTGCCACTTTTAAGAAGAGCTGCTGAGATGGGAAAGAGGAGCAAAGACCCTAATTCTAAGGTCACATTGAGCAGCTGGTATCTTTTTCTTAAAGGGCTAGCCTTCTTGTTGGTAACCTAAGTGTGGCATGGGCATTTAAATGCTGTAGGTTCATTTTTGGAAATGCAATAATTCAGGAGGATGCAAGCTGGTATTCAGTAAATTACCAACAATGTTTTGTCTTTGTCTTTGGACTGTCTGCTTGAGCAGTGGGAAGCAATGCCCTTCCTGCCTACAGCAATCATTTTAGAACCAAAGAAAAAAGGGAGACAGAAAAATGTGGGGGCAGAAAAATAAGGTCCTTACATTTCCAAATCAAAGAGTTGAACTAGCCAGGCTGTAGACCCGACAAAGCAGGAAACCATCACATCTAACTATCTAAATTCAAATTCGTTGATATAAGTTGATAACTAACTTTTTCGTGTGGCCAGCTGGTCTGTGGAATATTTTTTTTCTCACTTTCACTTTCTTAATTTGAATACTTCCTGATTGCTAGTCTCCTCGCTTTTAATTTAGGGCTATGTTCTCTTCCAAGAAGAATAAGAGGGGTAAATGACAAGCCTGTGGCTTTAGACATGTTTGGGTCATTCGCTGGACTTTGGAGTATGAGCCCCGACATCTTTGTAACAGCACAGTGTGCAGAGCTCAGCAGAAGTCGGCTCCGGGCACCATCGCTGCACAGTGCCACAAGGAAACGCAGTGCCTGTCAGACTCAACTGTACCACTAAGTGAAACCAAACAACCCAGTGCAAATGGTCACATATTGATGGACTTAAATGTCACTGTTCATGTGACTTGTCATTGATCTGACTGAAAAGAGTTCAGGGTAAAAGTAGCTGGAAAAAGTAGTACCAAATTCTGCTTAAGGGGTGTTCTGTGGAATACGAATTGGGAAGTAGGAAGGAGATGAGATCGTTTTATCTGGAACATAGTTTCAGGACTCTGACCTTTTTCTTTTAGAGTTTAGATACGATGCTATGCTGACATCCTTCTACGCTAGGAACATCTTCCCTGCTCAGTGGTGTGTGAGGTTATCTCCTTGACATGAGTGTTATGAATTCCTGGGGACAATGAAACAAGTCAATCCAGCTCATGAAATATCATGTTCTGCTTTATCCTTAGCTACTGACAAGCAGGAACCTGCTGCTTGTCAAATATACACTGTGAATGTGTCTTATACCGTTTGCATGCAATCACATGATATTGCAAACTACTGAGGCCAGGAGAGCCTGCCCATATCATTCCTCATGATGCCTCTGAGTAATGTAGTCACAGTTTCTCAAGCACACATGTGACTAAAAGGAGCGTGCCCTCAGCAGAGCAAGGCAGCCGCTGTGTGTAGCCTATGTGCTGTGGTTTGAGTCTGGAGCACACACATGAATAGTTTTGCTTTCTGAATAAGAAAGAGCAGGGATAGCCCAGTGTTTTATATGGAAATTTGAGAGACAAGAGATTGTCTCCCCTTGCTTATCGGGTTTCAAAATGGTCATGGGTGCAATGGTGAATGTACGCAAAGGGTTTGACTAGGAAATCTTTTTCTCTACATTGCAGCCTGTTTAGTTTCTTCAAAGCACTCCCACTTGGAGTTGTGTATGCCATTGTTGGCCAGTTTGATGAATCCTCCTAAATAGAATGAATATTTCATTGCCATAACATTATCTGTTGCTTTTCATACATCAACCATAAATATGGCATGGGCGATGTTATACTGCACAACTATAAAGGGTCATATTCACAGAGACCACAGAGCAAAATCTGTATTAGCTCTACCTGCAGATCCAAGGGGCTAGAACATAGAAAGGGACTAGATGATCCAGAAATGATTTTAAAAGGAATGCATTTTTGTTATATGACCATGGACAGAAATAACACTTACTGTATTGCTGCATAAAACAGTGGTTCTTTAAGCATTTGAGATAATCACCTGGTTAGATTTTTAAAACAAATTGTTGAACGCAGGAACCCAGAGATTCTGATTCAATGTGACTGTGTAAGGCCCAATAATTTTCATTTCAATCAATTCCTAGACATTGCTGCTTCTACTTTAGGAACCATTGTGAGTCTAAAGTTCTTGCTGCACAAGTGTGAAGTCCCGAGGAGTTTGAATCCTCAGCACCCACAAAAAAGCTGGCACAGTGGTATGTGTCTGTAACCACAGCACGTGTACAGACAAGAGGATCCCGGAGGCTTGCTGTCCAGGGATCTAGCCAAAGTGCTGAACCACAGGTTCAGCAAGAAACTTTCAAAAATAAGGTAGGGACTAAATTAAGGAAGGCACCCAATGTCAATCATTGGCCTTCAAACACTCAGTCATGGGTGAGGCGCCCGCCACAAAACCATTGCTAACAGAATCTACAGATCATGATAGATACAGAAAGGAAAATTAAGTTCAATACACAGATTGTGAAGAACTAGTAAGACACACCCTATGAGAGACAGAAAGAACATGAAGTTGGGTGGGTAGAAAGGAGCTGGGATGTGTTGGGGAGAGGAAAAACATGATCAAAATATAGTGTATGAAAATTTTTAAATAAAAAGGAAAAGGAAAAAGACATTTTGTGGTAAGTATATGAAATGCATACCAAGAAATTTGACTACATTTATAAGGAAAAAGTTATGCTCGCTGATAGAAACTTTAAAAAGTACTTAATATATATATTTTTTAACTCGCCAATTCAAGTGTTCACTGTATATCAAGTGTTGTCCTATTCCAAGATCTAGCAGTAAGCAACATGTCAAAATTTGTAACATCTGTAAGTTTATTTGCTGCAAATGAGAATATTAAAATGATATTCCACATGAAGATGGCAATAAGCTAAATTAATAAAAACAGAATCAATAAATCATTAAAAATAGAAAAATCCAAGTACAGAGTGTGAACCTGTATTTAACACTACATCAGAAGAACTACTCAACTATATTCATTGCAAGATAATTATTCATATTAGTAACTTCATTAATATGTGTTAAATCAGTAAGCCTATTACTTTTAAGAATATTGCTCTCGGCATAAGAGACAGTATTTGATGAAGAAGGAAAAGGCCCTGAAATACTAAGAATGACAGATTGTATACTTAATCTGATGAAGTCGTTGTGAAAGGGGGCTCAAATACTGTAGTTCACTGTGAGGCATGGGGGGCAATCCCATGTAAACCAGAAACAGATGAATTCTCCCTGTCGCCATTGTGATTTAGCATTGTTTGAAAGTTCAGGTAAACACAATGAACAATAAAAATAAGACTAGTGAAAGAGGAGAGAAAATTATGGTTCTATGATGACACTATGATTAATCAAACCTTGGAAATGCAAAGCAGCACCTAAATAATGTTTTGAATTAATAAGCAAGTCCATCACAAGTGGATGGCTTCAGGATAAATACACAGGGGGCAGTAGTTTTCCACAGGATAGTAATAACATTAGAAGATACAAAGCTATGAATTATCAACATGTAACATCTTCACAGAGAAAACCATGAGGTTTTATTGGGAACCGTAAAAGAGTACTTGAATAATTGGGTTGTTTATTTTCTTGACTCTGCTTTTTCTTTATTTCTTTGATATTGTGGAAATTAATCCTGTCAGCTGCATAGCTAGGAAAGGGTCCCTCCCACTCTGGGGCTTTCTCTTCACTTGATTGATTATATCCTTAGATGTACAGAAGCTTTTTAGTTTTATGAGGTTCTACTTGCCAAATGTTCGCCTTTATTTTGGGCAAATGGATTCCTATTCAGAAGGTCCTTTCCTACATGTGTGTCTCAAAGATCACTGCCTATGGTCTCTTCTAGTAGGTTCAGCATTTCAGGTTTAACATGGAAGTATTTGGTCCATTTGGAGTTAATTTATACAGGGAATCAATTACAAGCCTAATATCATTCTTCTGCATGGGGATATGCAGCTTGCCCAGAACCATTTGAAGGAAATGCTCATTCCATTTTTGGACAGGACAACTATACAACAAATGGTATTCCATTTACCCAAATTAATAATTTTCACATAATTTCAATCAAAATCCACATTGGATTACTTGGGTGGGGTTACAAAACCCGTCTGAAAAAGTAAAACATTAAACTAGTGCGAAAAGTTTGAGAAGTTAGTTGGAAGACATGGACCCAGAGTAGACTTGCCTACTATATAATAAAATTTATTATAATGGTATGAACAATGGATGTCATCAAATGTATTATACGGATGTTCCTTTTAATAGTATTTTGCTGTTAACATAGGTGATGCCACTTTTCTGCATACTTATATCCTATAGAGGTACAGCATAATTTTGTATTGTTTGTATTGTAATACAAGATGTCTAACATTAGACCATGTTTACACTCTGAGAATTAAATGAGATAATTAAAGTTTACAGGAAAAGTTCCTGACCCGTGATGGGCCTATTATATTGTCTCAGGAGAATTCTATTGCTTACTATAGTCTGACTGGAACATCCCATTTTTACTTTCCCATCATGGGGCTATAGTCCAAGTGTCCTCTCTCCCTGTCTGGAGAAGAAGGTATCATTCACTGCAGGGTCAGCTCCATGAGCATAAGACTTGGGCAGTTACACAGACTTATGCACAGAAGGACCTGGTATGCATTTTAATATTCTGTTCTCACTGTCTGGAGCCTTTTAACAGCTTTTGAGCAAGGGTCAGGTGTTATCAATTTGTACTGACACTGAGGATACATTGTCAGCTCTGTAGATGACAACCTGTCTTTCTGAACATGTGGCCATTCCATGGACACATAGGCCTTGGCTGTTAAGGTATTAGGAGTTAGTTTGCTTTGTGAAGATGTGCTCCTGCGTGAGAAGCTGCCTTTGCCTGGGGAATGTAGCATCTTAGCAAGCAGATCATTCCAGCACCTACAGGTTGGCATTGTGCAGCTATGAGCTGGTCTAGATCTCTTCTGCTTTGTAGCTATGATCTGGTCTATATCTCTTCTGCTTTCTTGTGCAAAAAGAATACTACTACCTGAAGTATTTGTAAGCACTGGCCTCAATCTTTGGCATGAAAAACCTTGTGCTTTATCTTAGGTTTTTTTCATCTTTCCTTTATTTTCTATTATTCTTTTATTGAAAATAGATGTTTTTTATGCAATATATTTGGATTAGTTTTCCCTCCACCAGCTTAAAAGTTTGCTGTGAAATGTGCCTCTGAAATTTTATATTTGGAGCTTATTTCCTCAAATCTTGATTGGTTGTAGTTTGAATGAGAAGTGACTTGCCATGCCCTCCCCCCGCCTCCGCAAGGCTGGCGTATTTGAGCACTTTTTCCTAGGTGGTGGCAGCTTTGTCCTAGGTGGTGGCATTGTTAGGAGAGGTCATGCAACCTTTGGGAAGTACAAAGGTTGGAAGTATGTTATTAGGAGCAAGCTTTGAAAGTTCATAGCCTTCTTGCAGTTCCTATTCTCTCTTCTCCACCCCCTCTTACTTCCTGTGCATGGTTGAGTTGTACTTTCTCAGCTTTCTGCTCTCAATGTTGCTGTGTTCTTCTGGACTCTCTCTGTCTTGAACCATAATCTAAAGCAAAGTCCTTCTTTTAGAAGTTGCTTTTGTTCATGGTATTTTATCACAGCAACAAAACGTAACTAATACAGAGGCAATTAAGATTAGAAGCAGTCGGGAAGGTAAGTCTGTAGTGGGTAGCTGAGGTCATTCATGATACAATCAGTGGCCTTATAAAGTGAGGAGGAATCTTCAGAGCAGGCAGCATGCTCTTCTTGCCATGTGATGCCCTGGCCTTGTCATGACCCAGCATGATGGTCCTCCTCAAAAAAAAAACCAAGCAGATGCCATCCCATGCCATGCTATGCCATGATCTTGGACTTCCAGAACCATGAACTAAATAAACCTCTTAACTTCATAACTTCCCTAGTTTGTGGCATTCGATTACAACAATAGGAAATGCACTAGTATGGGGCATTACCCTGTAACTCCCACTTTACCAGCACAGACACAGGATTTATGTTTATTTCTAGTTCTACTCTGGTATCCCTCTGTTGTTCAACATTGGGTCAGCAGGAATCTCTTGGACAGGAGAAATAGAATAAGTGGTAGAGGCTAAGTGGTTCTATTTGTTTGAGTAACTACAAATACTTCTAGAATGGCTGAGGCATAGAAAATAAGAAGGCACTGTACTAGTTTCTCCTAAGATATTGTTGCAAACTATTTAGCTGAAGATATAAATATATTTATTCCTTATTATGATTAATCCATGTGAGTCTATTAAATGGGTAACAGAATTTATTAAGATACAAATTGAGGAAATACACTCACGAATATAGAACGGAGTAGACAGCTGAAGTTGTCCTCTGATCTGACCAGGAGTGAATCTACCTCACAGGCAGGAGCAGGGAGAAGGGGCATGTGACCCTTCTCCAACTCCTTATAAGAGGTCATATACAATGGCAGGAAGCACTGCCTCCTTTGGGTTGTACAGCCCAAGGTCATGGGCAGAGCAAATACCACTACAATTCCTGGTTTACATACCAAAGTCTGAAGTCAAGATGTTACATGCCCTCTGGAGACCTAGGTGTGAGTTTGCCCTGGCTTCATTCAGCTTCTACTGGGCAGTGGCCCTGTCCTTCTACTCTCTTCTCCATGACCTGTTTTCCCCTCCTCTATGTGCAGTCAAGTCCAACAGCAGCTCCTTGTTTTCATAACCCATAGAGATAACACAAGATGATTTCTCCCATCTCAAAACTTTTAACTTTATGACATCTGCAAGGATGTATGCCCCCACAGCATCCACTGGTCAGGCATTAGAAAGCAGACAACTTTGAAAGGGATCATTATCCTGCCTATTTTGGAGAAGAAGTTGCAATGGTCTTTAAAGATTGCTTAGGGGAGTAGGGAGTTCTTATGGTCTCCTAAGAGTCTGTGTTGATTGACAGAAAGCTGGATAGAGAACCACTACAGGTCAGGGCACTTGGCTGAGTTTGGAGGCAACACATTTCTCCTTGTTGGACAGTGGGGTCTATGGGTTATGGATAACCAGAAAGTCAGAAATCATTCTGAGGGTTCCTGGACTGCTGGACTCTCACCAGAGCCTCTGAACCCTAGTGTCTGTTCTCCTGTGCTCTTCCATTCACGGTGAAAAGCTTGAAGTTCACAGATACAGTAACTCATTGATGTCAGAAATATCTCGTCTAATCAGCAACGGGGTTTCATTAAAGCAATTTGTTTTGGAATCCAGGTTTTAGGGGACAGTCAGTGGAAGTCTGGAGGACTTTCCTCTCCCACTGTGGGCAAACCCAGGTCTCTAGGATCTTTTCATATCTAGCATACACGCAGACATCCGAATTTCCTTGGGGTCTAGTATGCCAGATGAGGATTGGCAGAGAATATGAAACAGAAAGGTTTATAATTTATATGCTCTTCCAGATCCCAGTGGCCTCTTTTCACTAAGTTCTTATATTCCTTTACATCTGAAGCACAGTGGTGGAGATTTTTCTGTGTTTTTTTAAACTTAAATGTTTGTGTCATTTGACACAATGGATATATATTAAGAATATATATATGTATATATATGAATGGATATATATTACTACTTTAAGTAATATGAATACTTGGTCTTAAATTTCCTTTTCTCAGTCCCACAATAAATTATTGATCATCATAATAAATATTTTATTTTAAAAAGTATATATGGGACCTTAGAAATATTGTGGAAGAAGACTAAGCAAAGTATCAAATCATTTCACACCAAACAAAACCCTGGTCTTTTCACATGTCAGTGCATCTCCTAAGGTATGGAGTGGCTCTCGCCTCTTTTGTATAAAGCAGACGGTGTGCGCTGAAGTGTCTGGGCCTGGCTTTTGCCTGGCAGCTTGAGCTTGCCTTTGCAGAATGTTTTGGCTCTGCTTGTCACCTGTAGAACGTTTTCTGATGGTCAGCAGGGAGGACTGCTCAGTGCTCTCTTGTATTATATTGTACTCTGTTGGCAGGAGAGAGGGTGGGCAGATGCTGGTTGTATTCACTTAAGCTCGTTGATGTCCTCCTTGTGCATTTAGCTGCAAGCCTATTTTAAAGGAAGAGAATGAATTTACTCTGCTGACTAATGCAAAGAAGAAAGATAACTACTTTTAAAAACAAACAAAAATATTACTTAATAAAGTTCAGCACACAATGAAATTAGGCCGTCTGTGAAACCTCATACACTCCTGATTTTGTTTCCTTATTGATGCTTTGTTGAACTATAAAACTCTTGGCTATAAGAAATACAACAAGCCAACGCTCATGAACCTAGAAGAACTTTGCATTTCTAGTTATGGTTTTCTTTACTTGATCAGTGTTTCCTCATACAAGGTAAAGGTATTAGAGCCCATGAGCCTCCTTTTCTCTAATCCTCCTAGTCAGCTAAGAGATGTGAATAGTTTGAAACAATTTACCACATATTATATTTTTGTAAATATTGAAAACATGCCTATGTATTTACATACACACACGTAACTTATAAGAACACACGTGTATTTAATTCAAAATAATCATTTTTTAATCAAACAAGATTTATCAGAATATAATTGTGTGGATGCTGAGAAATAAAAAAAAAAAAAAAAAGAAACACAGCTCTCACATACCAAGGGATACTTTCAAAAGAAAGTCTCAAGATCAGAAACAACTTTGGCTTGACAAATACATGAGAAGAAAATATTTCACACAGAAACCACTTTAAGAAGCCCTCTTGCCTCAATGGTCTCCAAGTGGATCCTCATAGTGATGAAGGGTAGAATCTGGAAAAGTTGCAAAGGAAATAGCATAAGAATGAGATGAATACCTCTAATTGTTGGTCACAATTCACTCATTCTTAACCCAGGTAGTCTAATGGAGGAGATGACAGGTGCTATGATTTAGATGCAGTCTGTCCACAAGGTCTCCATAGGGGCAGTGTGAAGTAGTGGGATCTTTAAGAAGTCACACCTAGCAGGGGTCCTGAGGTCAATTAGGGATGTGTCTAGAGTCTCTCTGCCTGCTTGTTAGATATGATCCTGCATACACTTTGCCCACTGGGATACTGTCTGCCATTAGCCCCTCCAAATCTGTACAAGCCCTGGCAACAATCCTTGAGACTCAGAACTACTAAACAAATAAATTTCTTTAAAAGATAAATGTGGCCTGCTGAAGGTATTTTGCTATAGTAACAAAGGACTAACTAATACAAAATGCTGATGTTGAACTTCCTAAGCATCGCTAAAGAAGCATGCAGCCAGGACAGGCTGAAGCCAGATTTGGTTCATCAGTGAAGTTTATGGAAAGCTCCATGTGAATTATAGACTTAAAAAAGAGAGCATTTTTAAAAAAATGAAAAGTATTCTATGAAAAGAAGACCAGCATTTCTTTGAACTCTATCTACTTTCTAAGAAAGATGTCTTGGCAGACTCCAAGTGGACATTTGTAGAATAAAGAGCCACATGGAATATAGAGGACTGCAAACTGTATTAATTAGCCTCTCAATCCCAAGGCTTGAACTGAGCAGATCTGAGCACAATATGAGTACTGAAATAATTGTTAAAATAGAGAGAAGGGACTAAATGTGGGGATAGAAGGGGAACTTTACTAGGGATCTGGCCTGCAAGAGTGAGGAGTCTGAACTTCCTGGTGCAAATTGTTGCATTCTTTGTGGACAGATTATCGAATAATTTCTCAAAGGTTCATTGGCAGGTGGATAATGGGTTCCTGAGAAATCTGAAATTCAAAAGTTGAACTGGAGGCTGTGGGCAAACTAGCAAAAGACTCTTAGCAGGGCTAATACCAAGATTACCAGCGGTCAAACACCTCCCATCACCAATGGAGTCCTTGTTTCTTACCCATCTGCCCTCCTCCTTCCTTCCTCCTCTCTGGCCTCCCTTCTTCAAGTATTTACCCAGTCCTTACCAGCAGACACCAGGAGGCCAACTGAACATAAGGATGACTCTGTCTTGAAAGGTGCCTTGTTAAAAACAACATCACCATTTCTCTTGACCTTTGAATCAAGTTATATGAAAAATATGTGGAAAAGCTCATTTTGATCTAGATCTTACTATTAATAATATGCTGCACTAGATGAGCCTGCTTTATTAAAACATTTCTCACACAGCACAATTCATCCTGAAAACTGTGGATGTGTCTGATTCTGAGAAAACCATGTTTCTTTTGATTGTCATAGTAAATTCGTCAGAGTTCTCTTTAATTCTCTGTGCTTTTGCACCAGCCCTGGCATTTCTCAGTTTTTTTTTTTT